>JAKVIS010000096.1:0-156391 GCA_033119425.1 Bufotes viridis
CGGCCAGAGATCGCCGGCTAAAAGTTCTGCAGGTCCGACTTTTTAGTCCGGCGATCACTGCTGTGTGCGCCAGAGCTCCGCCCCTCCCCATTATAGTCAATGGGGACGGAGCGGCAGCACATGGTACTTGCGGCATGGAGATCCGGCGGGCTGTTCACCTGCCGGATAGCCATGCCGCAAGTGTGAAAGTACCCTCATTTGCAGAGCTGTGGCTTTCCATACACACAGTGCTTTGTGTCTCCATGTGGACCTCTTCCCTCTGTCCCGCTACTGTCTGTGAGTTGGTGAGCATAGAGGGTGGAAGGAGTGGTGAAAGGCTCATACACTGTGGGTACAGAGTTGTTTATTGGCGTGCTTCTGCAGCAAGACTTCCCAACGTATACCTCTAGTGGAAGTCTCCGAGCTGTGTTGCTGTTTAGGCACACAGTGCCGTACATTGATCATAGGTTCCCCGTTGTCCCCACTTCTCTATGGTAAGATGGTATGGCCTTCTGGAAGCCAAAAATACACTCTTTTGGCTCGCCACTGGGTTACTGGCGCCCTATGGGTTTGTTTGACATGTATGCCAGGAGCAATAACACTGAAGGAAGAGTTCTGCCACAGTGTTTGCAGAGCATAGCACTCGGCTAGACAGAGCATTTGTTTGTAGTCGGTAGCCATGGAGAAACATAGGTCTGCATTGGAGCTGTAGACACAAAACAGGACATTGCGAATCAAGACTGCTTGCACAGTTGCTTCACTTTTTATCTAGAAATACTGGAGAAGGGAATAACAAAAGTTTCACAATCCATTGTAATCGGGTCAACTCTCACGAGACCGTGGTTACTACACGTCATAGTAATTTATCAGAAAAGGTAAAGTTTACGAACCCTCGATAGAAGAATTTAACGGCGTGCTTTCCAAATGTTAAGAGGATGATGAAATTGAAGTTCTCTTCAGCTCGGGTCTCCTGTGCTTGGGTTTTATCCACCATATAAATGTCTCTTGCTCGTTAATGGGAAAGCAGCTCCTTTTATTTCAGACAAGTCCAGACCTTTAAAAGAAAGGAGTCTCCTAAATTGTCAATTTAATGATCATTTAAAGTATGATAGAAGCGTTGAGTACAGCAATCTAGACATTTTCTACCAAATGCGCGACTGACCTTAGCGACTGAAAATTTATTTAGAAAAAAAATATAAAAATTCCCTTATGGAACCTTAAGTGGTCCTAAGCGTTTACAGCACTTTCCTTTTGTTACACGTGGGACACCATTAGAATGGGACCAAATTAAAACAAATATGGCTTCCCCTCCTCTCCCTCCCACCGATCTAGAGTACGGTTTATTAATTCTTTGAGCTCTATTAGCGGTATTTCACAAAGTGTATTCTCATAAAAAAAAATGATGCTTTTAACAGAAGTAGTTTACCCGTGGGAAACAAAAAAGTATTTTTCCATCTTATCGCGCTGTATAATGCACCGCAGATTGAAGGGTGGAATTGCTAGCGTGACACCGGGTGACAAACAAAATGCACAAAAAGAAGTGAAAAAGAATTAAAAAAAAAAATGCTTTTAGCTGATTTATTCTTGTTGCAATTTCACCTAAAATATACATTGGCATTAGTGCTTGAAGTTGCAAGCAAATATTCCCTAATAGTCCATGGCTATGAATCTCGGAACGTGTTCTGAAAGCTACTTTCTAGAAAGTTATCCCTTGAGAACCAGACTCTTAAAGTGAGTGTCCACCCTTAAACCACATGGTGTGTTCTTTTATCTAAACAGGACTTTCCTAACTTTTTCCATTTTCTGGGCTTCCATAATAATTTTGTGGTGTTTTTTTTAGGACACATAAGGTGGTGTTTAATATTTAGTTTTTTATTTTGTAAAGTTTTCTTTAAGTATTTTTGTGTACAGATAGTTAAACAAGTGTATAATTTTAAACATTTAGGGGCACATTTATTAAAACCGGCGTTTTAGACGCTGGTCTTAATAAATCCCTAAGCTGGCGGTGGTTCCCACGGAGTTATGAAGGGGAGCCGGCCTCTTCATAACTTCGGCGGATCCACCGCCGCTTCGAAATGTAAGACAGCTTCCGAGCTGTGTTACATTTAGAACTTTTCTATGCCTGCCGGCCTGTTCCCTTCCATGCCACGCCCACAATCTTAGACCTGGCGTGAGATTGTGGCTCAACTAACCGTAAAGGCCTCGGAGGGACATTCATTGGTGACCATGTTGCAGGTGCCAGTAATTACCGAGGACTTTCTAAGCTACAGTAGAAAAGACAGAAGCAGTTACATTGCAGAAGCTTTACAGATGCACCATACATTTACAGTAATGTGTGTTTAAAACCCATGGTATATGGTTATAGGATTAAATTATACATTTCTGCCTGTCTGCAGCCACCACTAGAGGGAGCTTAAAAAGGTTTTCAGGACTTTTTTATATTGTTGGTCTATCCTCTGGATTGGTCATCAATATCTGGCATCCATCTCCGACGCCGGCTGCTGGTCAGCTATTTTTCAGTAGCTCTCGTGCTGGGGGCTCCAAAATGACACCGCTCTGTACTGGACACCACTGTAGCGCTGCTCCCATTCACTTTTATATAAGGCAGCTGTTGGCAGTGGTGTACTGCTGTATAGTGTGACATATAGCTGAATATTTCTGAGATATTCTGCCCTAAAAGTATTGCTTCTGGAGGACAGTGCCTTTAAAATCTAATATCTGACGGAACATAATTTTCTTTTTTTTTTTCCGGGTCTCTGAGGAGTCCAACAGAAAGGCCCTCCTATACATTTACCATATTATAGCTCGGTACAGCTCATGTGCAAAGTCTTAATAAAGCCGTACACACATTTGAATACCCCGTACCCGCAGTCAACTTTTATTATTTGTAAATAAAATTATTTTAAAGGAAAATTGTGACTTGCAGATATCACATTTTAATAATCAGCTCTGCAACAAGGTGCTTTAAATTAAAGAAACTCCCTAGCAATTTTTTTTCTGTATAGTGCAGGATAAGCGGTTATGGAAGATTATTGTAGATATAATGTATATAGAATATATATCCCTGGTGATTACTTGTCTTGGTTAATGCCATATATAGATTGGATGCTATCTTGATTCTTGCTCCAATCTGGTTTTCCTATTGGATCCTAAATTTCCCCTTATGCTAACCTCCTTCCTCCCGTCCGAAATCGCGCGACTTCGGACGGGAGGAAGGAGGTTAGCACTGAGACTAAGGGCGGGCAGACGCGGTGGAGGGTGAGTGGCTGCGTATGAAAATTACCCAGGCCGTTCCTTCACAGCCTAATTTGATTTTCTCAACAACTATCCTACTGAGGAACAAACGGTAAGAACCGTTTTTATATGGGGGCTGCCATGGACATAAGTGTTAATAGTTTAATATGGTCAATCAGCGTGAAAGACTCCCTTTAAAATGTAACGTTCATTCATTTTTTTTTTTTTGTAATATATAGGGGCAGTGACACTGACTATTTTTTTAATATACTTTAATTACTGAAATCGTACATTTCTATTAGAAAATAGCTTAAAGATGCTCATTTGAGCTTAGCAGCGCTCCTCTGTCTTCTGTTTACATACCACAGTCAGTGTTGAGCGTGTCTCCACAGTGATGTAAACAGAAGATAGAGGAGCGCTGCTAAGGCTCAAAATGGGCCTCTTTAGAGCTATTTTCTAATAGAAATGTACGATTTCAATCATTTCAGTAATTAAAGTATATTACAAAATGGCCAGTATCGCTGCTCCCTACACATTACAAAAAAGACAGTTACACTTTCGTATATGACACTATAAATGGATCCGCATCTGTTCTGCACCCATTCATTTCAATCAGGCCACAAAAGATGCGGACAGCACATGGTGTCCTTCCCGAATCTGTTGTTCCGTTCCACTGGCCCGCAAAACATATAGAGCATGTCCTATTCTTGTTCACAACCACGGACAAGAATAGGCATTGTCTATCAGCTGCCAGCCATGTGCGGTACGCAAAATGGCTAACGCACACAGCCGGTTTTAGTGTTTTGCGATTTGTGAATCTGTGCACCCTTAGGGTACATGCACACGTCAGTTGTTTTTTGCTGTCCGCAAATCAGGATCCACAAAAAAACTGATGGTCCATCAGGAGGATTCCTTAGTTTTCACAGATCCCTTGTAATAAATGCCTATCCTCGTCCATAAATGAGAAAAAGTAGGACATGCACTACTTTTTTGCTGAAGGGAAACACTGACAACAGATGCGGAACACAAACGGATGAACTGTCAGAATTTTTAATGACCCATTGAAATAAATGAGTTCCTGTCCTATCCGCAAAAAAACTGAAATGGAAGCCGAGAAAACAACTATCGTGTGCATGTAGCCTTAAGGTGATTGTCAGGTTTCTGGAGAAAACCAAAGAACACCAGGTGATCTGGCTACAATAAAAAAAAGTATCGTCTGTGTTTGGCTGCAGCGGTCACACGTTGATGTGACATTGCCACTGCAGCCAGTTAAAAGATCCTGGCTAGAAGAAGCAGAGCGGTGGTACTGGATCTGAGATCTGCCAGTTAAGTAATGATCACTTTTGTATTACAGATAGATACCCTGTGTTGTCCAGTTTCCTCCTGAAAATGAACAACCCCTTTACCCCTCAATTCTAATAGCCATAGCTCTTTTATTTTTCTGTTCAGATAAAAGATATGTCTTTTATTGGAAAACTGAAAAAATCTTTGTGGGATTAAATCATAATTCCACCAAGGTTTTTGGGTTTAGACATCATGGCATTCACAGTGCGCTAAAATGACATAACTTCCTTAGGCTCCATTCACACGACCGTATGTTGTCCGCAAAAAACGGATCCGTGTCTGCAAAAAACGGATCCGTGTCCGTTTTTGCTGATCCATAGACTTCAATAGGGCCATGTCCTATTGAAGTCTATGGATCAGTAAAAACGGAATGCAATCCGCTTTTTTTGCGGACACGGATCCGCTTTTGCGGACAACATACGGTCGTGTGAATGGAGCCTTATTCTGTGGCTCAATACGAATCCAGCGATACCAGACTTGTATAGGTTTTTATTTTTGTTTTACTACTTAAGAAAATAAAATAAATAAAAACCTTTGCAAAATCGAACTTTTCTTTGCATCCCCATTTTCTGACAGCTGTAACTTTTTTTATTTCAGTTTGTTCGGGCTTGTTTTTGCGTAACTGAACTGTATTTTTTTCTTTAACATTTTTGTGCTACATTAAACTTGTTGATCAATTATTCAATTTTTTGGGGGAGAAAAGGTGACTAACAAATTGCCAAACGCATAATTTTTTTTTCTTTCACATTACGGCATTCACCGGACAGGAATTTTATAAAAATATTGAAATGGTTCAGACTTTTTCAGACATGGCGATACCTAATATGCTTATTTTTTTATTGTTAGTATATTTTTATATGTAAAATTGGGAAAGGGGGTGATTAAAACTTTTAATTTCGCCCATTTTATATATATATATATATATATATATATATATATATATATATATTATTTTTTATTTTTATTTTTAACTAACTATTAGACCCCGTTGATCCTGTCTCCTATTCATCCTAAAAGATCTCTATTAGGTGAGGGTGAAAAGGATTTTTGCTCCTCCATTCTGAGCAATGCCTCGTGCATAGCTCAGCCTGGAGATTGCCATGACAGGCCTGGAGGGCTTCAGCAGCGTTCAGGCTGCCATGGCAACCGATCGGAGCCCACAATTTCACCGCAAGGGATTTTTGTAAAGCAGAGGGAGCGGCATCCCTTGCCTTTCACTCATAGGTGCTGCGATCAGCATTGATTGCTGCACCTGAGGGGTTAAATGATGGGGTCAGAGCGATAGCTGCTCCCTGTCAGTGCAGCCGGGTGCTAGCTGTATAATACAGCTGGCCCCCGCTGCGTATAGGGCGACCTTACTGCAGAGGCCTGCTCCATACATCCCCTGTACCACCGTGAAGTACTGGTACGTTACAGTGGCTGAAGAAGTTAGGCTACACGCACACAACAGTGAAAAAAACGTCAGTTAAAGGCCTCATGCACACGACCGTTGTTTGATTCCGTGTCAGTTGCTCCGTTTTTGTGATTTTCTGCGGACCCATTGGTTTTCAATGGGTCCGTGGAAACCTCGGCAAATGCACCGCTTATCCTCCGCGTCCGTGGTCCGTGATTCCAGTCCATCAAAAAAATATAACCTGTCCTATTCATGTCCGTGAAAAACGGTTCACGGACCCATTCAAGTCAATGGGTCCGTGAAAAAATGCGGATGGCCATCCGTGTGTCATCCGCGTTCTGTGTCAGTTTTTTTTGCAGATCCCTTGGCAGGCACTTGGGAAAAATTGTCAGCCTGTCTTTTGGTAAAATCTTTTGGGTCATGTCCGCTAAAAAAAACGGAAGACACACGGAAACACAACGGAAGGCAAAAACGGACACGGATCACTGAACAACGGAACCCCTTTTTGCGGACAGCATAAAAAAATGGTCGTGTGCATGAGGCCAAAAATGGACATTTTAAACGGACGTTTTTTTCAAAGATGCCTTTCTGAGAGACGGATGTTAAAAATGGACCCATTCAATTGTATGGGATCAGTCTGTCAGTGAAAAACGGACAAGATAGAGCATGTTTTATTTTTTGACGTCCGTTTTTCACTGACATGCAAAAAAACTGCCATGTAAATAACCCCATAGACTACCATTGGTCTTAAAATATACATTTCATGGCCGTTAAAAAAAATGTACATCACATGTCCATGTAGCCTTAGGCTAGGTTCACATGACGACATTTGTCGCGCGAAAAAAAGTCGCACTATTGTCGCTACGACAATTTCTATAATGGGAGTCTATGGTGTTGCATTGCGACATACTGCGACGCGACAGTCGCAAAAAATCCATTCAAGATGGGTTTTTCTGCGACTGTCGCAATGCGACACCGTAGACTCCCATTATAAAAATTGTTGCGCGACAAATGTTGCAGTGAAGTTGTGCCCTATTTGTCGCGCGACTTATGTCGTCGTGAGAACCTAGCCTTACTCCAAAGTTAACAGCTAAAATTCAGTTATGCAATTCATTCACTGCTATGTGAAGCATTACTTTTTGAAATCTATAATTTTTTATCTTTTTGTATGTGTAATATATATATTATTATTTATTATTATTATATATTATTATTATTCATTTTTTTGTTCTGTATTATGCCTTGGTGTAACTACGTGTTGTCTGTGTGAGATTACAGTCCATAGAGTGTATTGCTCTCAGTCTATTACGTTCTAGCTGTTGTATTATTGCTTATGAGAGATATTGGGGTAAAAACAGCCACCTTGGCCCAAACTAAGTGTCCGCTTGCTCTGGGCACAAACAATACTTGCAGTCAAAGTGCCCATAATTAATGCTTTATCCTTTTTTCACGTCTCTGACTTAAATAAGACGCTTTGTTTAAGGCAAACTTGAGCAGCTGATGCGACTTTAATTTAGTGTGACTTGCCTGCATGTATTCTTAAGTGCTCAAAGGGAATTCACATCATATTACTTGCAACCGTAGTGCACTGCATAAAATATTCATGGAAGTGTCACTTTTCCATAGGTGGCACTCCGGGCAGAGCAAGGGGACTTTTCAAAGTTTGAATTAACAAAAAAATAAAAAGAAGTAAGAAATGTGCAAGGCGAGTAGTTAGGGGTTTGCTAGCATATGCTGTGCCGGAGCACAACCCTGCAGCTTTCGGCAGAAGGCTTTTTGTACCAGCGAGATGTCAATACCTGTAGAACATTTGACATAAGGAAGATAACTGTGTGTAATGGAATGAAAGCAGAATCTTGTAAATAGTATAGATCGCGTGGGCCAGCCCTCCGGCACTGCTCGGTTAATGCTTCAGCTGTCTGATGCGCTCGTTCTAGATGGTGGAGATGGCCTGCGTTGTCTTACTATACTTTTCCAATACCTCTGAGATACTTTGTAGTTTGAGAAATGATTTTTGGTGCTTGCCGTTATTTTCTCAGGTTCCTCTTAAAATAGTTTTAAAGGCTTATGGAGAATTTTTTTTAGGGGGTATTATTGTGTTCTATTATTTAGGCTAAAAACATTTTTTTCAATTGCTGTTTATAAAAAATAAATAAAAATTTACGGTTTGTTTGTGTATCTGCAGAACGTTACTTCTGCTTCTCGGTGAGTTTGTTAGAGAGCTGGTTTGACTGGTCGACTGTAGCCCTTATCTCTAGTTCCTGACGGCTCACAAACGTTCATTAAAGGCGGTCTGTCACCTCATTTTCACTTAAAGGGGTTGTGCGGCCACTACGTATTGATGACCTCAGGATAGGTCAATATCTGATCTGTGGTGAAGAGCCGCTCGTACCAGCACTGCTCCCTCTTCATGATTACACTGCGTGTTTTAAAGCTTACGAGTGAACTACGCCGCTGAGACGACGCACGGTGTAATCCTGAAGAGGACGTACCGCTTTGGTTCTTCCCGAAGATACAAAGTTTTTGGGAAGCAGTGATGAGGAAGCCAACTCAATCACCTCTGCTGCTGTCTGGTTAACCCCAGAATCTGTCCTTGGCGCCGGATAAGGGTGACTTCGTCACCTAAGTGGCAAGACTATTGATCATCTAAAAGTGGCTTACTAAAGAACTAGTAATACCATTCTGTCTTGGTTATAGATCCACATAGCTATCTAGAAGGAGAAGTGACAGCCGAATAAGCCTACCCCCTTTTCTGCTCTTCATGTTATCTGATATAAGCCTTCTTAAAGGGGTTGTGCCACTTCAGCAAATAGCATTTATCATGTAGAGATAGTAGTGTATTGTGATTCTCCATATTGCCTCTTTCTCTGGTCTGATTCATTTTTCCATCACGTTATACACTGCCCATTTCCATAGTTACGACCACCCTGCAACCCATCAGCGGTGGCCGTGCTGGTACACTACAGAAAAAAGCACCAACCTATGTGCGCTCAATGGTCCTGGCCACCAGAGAGGCCGGTGTGTAAGCACGGCCACCGCTGCTGGATTGCTGGATGGTTGTAACCATGGAAACGAAGTGTATAATATGATGAAAAAATAAATCCAGCCAGCAGAGGAGGCAATATGAACAATCACAATACATTAGTAAGTGCCTTGTGTTAGCTTTTCTACTTAATAAATCCCACTTGCTGAAGTGAGAGGACCCCTTTAAGGTCTGTCTGGCTGCCATTTTCTAAAATAGAATTGACTATCGCAATCTACCTATTATGTGGTGTTGGACATATTGTTTTCATCTAGACTTAGTTACAACTCATATGTTTTGTGTTTGAACATTGTTCATATAATTTTGCTACTCAATAAAAAGAGTTTTGAAAGAAGAGAAAGTAGCGCTCGTGCAAGCGCCGCCTTCTCTCCAAACAGATCGACAGGGTCCCCTGTGTCAGACGCCCATGAATCTGACATTGATGTCCTATCCGGAGGATAGATCATCAATATAAAACCCCTTTGATGCTTCTGTCATTGTCCTGCTGTACTTGAAAACAGTATTCCGAACGTATCTTTATTAGCTTTAGTGTCAGCTGCTTGTAGCAAAAATCTATCTTTTGTATGCAAATTAGGTCCCAAGCGGGGCGCTCTTCATCCTCCCTATTCCAAAGCCCACCTGTCCTACACGTAATTAGCCTCTCCCCTCTATCTCCCTGCAATGCTATTCATCCCCCTTTGTGAATTCAGTCCGGCACCTGCGTATAAGACTCAGCGCCGCGGGCATCGGGTTCACAGCTTGTAATGTGCATGCACTGCCAAACAGAGTGCCACATACCCGCTGGAAGAAGAGGCGTTTAGGGTCCCTTCACACTGGCGTTTTTGTTTTCCGGCATAGAGTTCCGTCGTCGGGGCTTTATGCCGGAATAACGCTTCAGTTAATATAATACAACCGCATGCATCCGTTTGAACGGATCCGCTTGTGTTAACTTTAACTATTTTTAACATTGCCAAAGCGGATCTGTTTTGAACTTCATTGAAAGACAATGGAGGACGGATCCGTTTTCTATTGTGGCAGAATGTGCCAGAGAAAACGGATCCGTCCCCTTTGACTTAGAATGGAAAGAAAACCGGAGCATGCTGTGGTATTTTCTCCGTCCAAAAACGTTCACATACTGAACAGAAGACATCCTGATGCATCCTGAACGGATTTCTCTCCATTCAGAATGCATTAGGATAAAACTGATCAGTATTTTAACGGCATAGAACACGAGCCGGAAAACAAAACGCCAATTGGAAGGTACCCTAACTGTGCACATAGGACTTCTTCCAGCAGGCCTGCTATGTGCTGCTTGACGATACCTACGAGTTACAGGCTGTGAAGCCGATGCCACGGCGGTGTTTGTAATGCTCAGGTGCTGGACAGCATTTCACGGCAGTTGATGAATAACATTGGAGAGGAGCTATGTACGTTTAGGACAAGCAGGCTTGGGCACATGCAGATTGGAGAACGCCCCCTGGGCACTTGGGACCTACTTTGCATATCGAATAAACATCTTTTTTTTGCTGTAAACCACTGGCACAGAAACTAATAAAGGTATGTTCAGAATGCTGTTTCGGAGTACAGCAGGACACTGACAGAATCTTAATTGGAGTTTGGTTTGTGACATAAAAAAAAACATGCCATGATAAATCATGTTAGTGCACAGCTCGGGGGACACAATTGCATTTTTAACCCCTTAGTGACATCATTCATTTTAGCCTTAAGGACCAATAATATTTCCCCCCCCTTTGTGTTCTAACAGTCATAACTTTTTTTTCTAACTTTTTTTTTTATTTTGCAGGATTAGTTGTAGTTTTTTTAGGAGCCATTTTGAGGTGCATATATAGTGTATTAAATAACCTATTGTTTTTTTTAGAGGGAAAGATAAAAAAACAGCAATTTGTACACTATTTTGTGGAATATTTTTTTGCAGCTTTCACTGTCTAAAACCTAAAAAATATTTTGGCTGTGCATACCCAACAAATTAGCACGAGTCCAACAACGTAGCAAATTGTAATTTATTAGATATCGCTTAAAAAATACATATAGCAAGGGAAGTGAACATGAACCAGTGGGGTAGCAAGAATATGAGGAGAACACATGGGAAGGGGATAGTGAATAATTGTATTTACATGCTGTAAACCCTGTGTGGTACTGCTGTTACACTTGCAGGCTGTGTGCATGCTTGACCCCTGCACATTCTCCTCTTACCGGTGGTGTGCAGTGGACCAGGCACGTTCCAGCCTCCATTCAGTATTACCACATAGGATTCTCTGCACTTGTATATGATTACTGTCAACAAGTTACTAAGTTAATCAAACAAGATAGTGATCCCCTTCCCAGTGTCACCTCACCTGGCCAATGCGTTTTGCCAAGCAGGCTTCGTCAGGGAGTACAGGGAGTTTCACTGTATAGTAAAATAAAATAGTTTTTTATGTGGGTCACTACAATGATTTCTCTCCTCCTGCAGCCGTCAGCTGCTCCCTCATTCTCCTTCAGACAGACAGGGAGGGGGCTGCTTCAACTGCCCATATCTCTGGTTTGGTATTGTTTAAAAGCTGACATTCCAAGCTTTCAGACAATACCAGACAGCAATATGTTCAGTACAGGGAAGATATCACTGATAGAAATCGGGATGCAGTGAATGCAGCTGAAAGTGGAAGTAAAAGCAGGTTTTACACGCGATTTTTCCCTGCACAAGTCTGTTGCTTGGACTTTAGCTGTCATTTTTTCTTGTACGAAAGCCTGGAATTCCAGCTTTGAAACAAGACCAGTTGTATGTTTCTACCATTCAGGAGAAAGCAGCATCTAAAGCAGCCCTCCCCCTCCACTTTCTGCCCGAGCCCAGTACTTTTCCCACTGCCCAAGCTGGACTCTGGCAAAACAGGTGGTTTAATAGAAAATGCCCCTAAAGATGTCCACAGCCATTAAGGGCACTTGAAAGGGGTTGTTAGGTAAATTCTGTACGAGCATGTTCTGTGTTCATAGAGTACTAAATTTTGGACCTCCATAAAGTAACTGGAGTAGAGCGTGGCTGCACAGACCATCTCTCACTCTGTGGGACTCAACATATCTTCATGTGCGCAGACCTGACTTTGACTTGAGGCAAAATCGGTGGAGAAAGTAGTCTGATCGAGACCTTGTTCATAGACCATGGCCGTACAGGGTGAGGCAAAAGTGTAGATCCTATTAACTTACATCATTTGTAGAAAATTCGCTTCCAGTGTGTAAAAAAATTAATTGGCAGGGAGGCTGGATTATTTGGTAGAGGAAACTGTTTCAGCCCCCATTTTGAATTCAGCTCAGTTTTTGTGATATATCAGTCTTGGCTAGTATTTACTTAAAAACACACTGGGAGTCAGTTTTGACCTCTCTCCTTTACTTGTTTAGGAGTTAAGCGAGGTCAAAATTGGTAAACTGTGTCTGACTTCCAATTTATCTGTTTTCCCGATCAGATGCTCCCTGCAGCCTCCAGCGCTCGAGCTAGCTCTTTAATGGAGTGGGAAGCAGACATCTCCGTTCAAAGTGTAGTGGCCGTGCTGGGTTACTGCAGCTTAGTTCTCATTGAAGTGAAGCTGCAGTAACCCAGCACGGTCACTACACTTTGAACGGAGCTGTACTTGCTGTTCCATTCAAGAGCTAGTTCCAGTGCCAGGAGCGGGGTGTCAGACCCTCACCAATGATATATTAATGATCTATCCGGAGAATAGGTTATCAAGTTCAGGAGCCTCAAAACCCCTTTTAGCATTTCAAACACCTCCTATGTTCTCATTTATAGCCATTTCCTTTAAAGGGTTTCTGTCATCAAGTTTTGACATTATAAGCTGTCTGACATTAGCTATGTGCTAATGTCAGAGCAGCTTGATAATGTCTTTTTTATAAAAATCCGATTTATATTTTGGCTGAAAAAGTACTTTTATAATATGTAAATTAGCCTCTAGGAGCGGGGGCGTTGCCCTGCTCCTAGAGGCTCCGTGCGGCAACCTGCTGGCACGCCCCTTCTTACTTTGAGTGACAGTGGCGGGCAGCGATCCTCCGGCACTGTCTCCTTCTGAAATCCGCGCTGTCCTTGCTTCCGGGTGTACTCAGAGGTATTCAGCGCAGGCGCGGTGAGCTGAGGACAGCAGGCACCAGCGTCCTCTGGGAAATTGTAAACTTATTATCGGGGTGTCAGCTCAGTTGGAAATAGTCACCTAACCTCTTTTTTGTCTTCTAAAGGCTTAATTCATTTATTGAGAACTATGAAGACCCTGGGGGTGGATGTGGAGCTGGACGTCTTGTCTAAATGTATCTCCTGCATTTTCTCAGAGGTTAACTCTGGCCAAGCCATTCTGCAGGTAATATCTTTCTCCTACACCGTATTTTATGACCAAGAGAGTGATGACCTCTTGTGACTTCCATAGAAAACTCATGGAGAAAATGGTATAAATTTTTGTAAAGGAACAACAGCTCTGGAGCATCACCGTCATTAAAAACTGCAATTTCAGAACTATAAGGCCTCTTTTTACACAGGCGTCACGTTTGACGCCTGGATAAGAGGCGGGTGCGTTGTGGGAAAATGCGCAATTTTTCCGCGCGAGTGCAAAGCATTTTAATGCGTTTTGCACGCGCGTGGGAAAAATCGGCATGTTTGGTACCCAGACCCGAAGCCGGACTTCATCACTGAAGTCCGGTTTCGGGTTGAGTATTCTGTAGATTTTTATTATTTTCCCTTATAACATGGTTATAAGGGAAAATAATAGCATTCTCAATTCAGAATGCTAAGTAAAATGTGGATGGAGGGGTTAAAAATAAAAAAATTTACTCACCATATCCACTTGATCGCGTAGTTGCCGATCTCTCCTCTCTTCTTCATTCATTAGCTGTCGGCTTTAGGACCTGTGATGAGGTCACTGAGCTCATCACATGGTCCATCACCATGTGTTGTGACGTCACCACAGGTCCTTTAGCCGACAGCTAATGATTGAAGAGAGAAGAGATCGGCAACTACGCGATCAAGTGGCTAAGGTGAGTAAATTTTTTTATTTTTAACCCCTTAATCCACATTTTACTGAGCATTCTGTATTGAGCATGCTATTATTTTCCCTTAAACCATGTTATAAGGGAAAATAATAAAGATCTGGTCCCGTCTCTTAGCAACCTTGCGGGAAAATCGCACTGCCTCCGCACTTGATTGTGGATGCTTGCAATTTTCCCGCAGCCCCATTCACTTCTATGGGGCCTGCGTTTCGTTAAAAAACGCAGAATATAGAGCATGCTGCGATTTTCACGCAACGCAGAAGTGATGCGTGAAAATCACCGCTCATGTGCACAGCCCCATAGAAATGAATGGGTCCGGATTCAGTGCGGGTGCAATGTGTCCACCTCACGCATTGCACCCGCGCGGAAATCACGCCCGTGTGAATGGGGCCTAACATAGCTGTTCTTCACAGCAGCCAATAGCAGGCTGTGATGGTGATGAGACCCCTTGAGGCTAGTCCCTGTCTCAGCCTGCTTATTGGCTGCGCCCCTCCGCCGCCGGATGTTTTGATCCGCGCGACGTGGGAGATGCAGAGGTGGCCCTACAGGGATCTGGAGCAACGTGGGTGCTGAGGAGCAGTTAAGTATAATGTATACAAGGGGCATTGAGGAGGATCTTTAAGAATTTGGAGAACCCCTTGGATATTGATTCACTGTTGGATAATGGAGAAAACATAACAATTTTTCAATTGAAATAATAAAAAAATGCTCCTGTGTGTGGTCATTGCTGTTACATACTTGTCATGGTGGCCCCTGCTATTCTTTTTCTTCCCTGAACGACAGTGGACGCAACTCGTGGACTTTCTGCAAAGGGAATGGAAAGAAGCACCAGGTGGCGCTATAACAGATTTGAAACAGCAGTATCCGCACACAGGAGCGTTTTATTTTTTAAGTGATTCATTAGCAAAATTGTGTTTGTGTCCTCCTGCATAGATATGCAATATTTATTTGTGACACAACCATTTTAGGATAAATGTCTAACCTTGAATTTTATATTTTTAACCAACTGTAAATGAAATGAGATGCTGTGCTTCTTTAATATTGAATTTTAGTATTGAAGGCCTATCCTCAGGATAGCCCACTGAAGAGGTTATCCAAGAGTTAGACAGATGTCCCAGAGTGGACGACCCGTGGTGGAGATCATACTTACTTGGACCCCACAGCTGGGTTCGGTCTCTGTTGCTTTCAGGCCACGCTGAGATAAACATCCATGGACTGGGAAGGGACATGTGCCCGCTGTAGCCAATCACAGGCCGTAGCGGTGACCTGCTCCTCTTGCGTTACATGACCAGTTGTGATCCAAAAGGAGCAGGTCACCGCTATGGTCTGTGACTGGCTGCAGCGGTGTGGGAGGACCAGAGACCGAACCCAGCGCCGGGCACCAGGTAAGGCTACTTTCACAATTGCTTTGTGCTTTTCTGGTATTTACATCCGGCAGAGGATCTCAATAACTGGAAAAAGCATTTCCGCTTTGTGACCGGACAAAAGACCACTGCAAGTGGAGATCTTTCCCTTATATCTGCTGAGGCTCCAATTCTGGTTTTGGCTCACAATCACTGATGAAAATCACTGACCAAACACTGACCTGTGATTACCCCAATAATATCTGATTTACAGGTGTCTGACTCCTTGCACCTCCACCGATCAGATGTTCTGCAGTAGCTCTGGCACCAGTACTGCACAGCTCTATCCGTTCTGTAGGGATATTACCGATTATTGCCGCACTGCTCCCACTGAGGTGAATGGAAGAAGCGCTGCAGTTACCAGCTCCGTCCGCTACACAGTGGACAGAGCTGTGCAGTTCTGGCACTGGAGCCACTGCACAGCAGCTGATCGGCGGGAATGTGGGGTTTCAGACCACAGCCGATCAGATATTGATGGCCTATACCAGGGATCAGCAACCTTCTGCACTCCCGATGTTCTGAAACTGTAACTCCCAGAATGCTCCATTCACCTCCATGGGAGTTGTGAGAACAAGCAAGCATGTTTGCATGCTGGGAGTTGTAGTTGCACAGCACAGAATTTTCATCCAAGTAACCTAGAGATTATGACAAAAGGTGGAGATTTATCACAAGGTTCACGTTATGCAGAGTTTCAATTGCACTAAACCCAGTGCACAAGCAGTTAGCGGGAGCGGTTGATTCATGATCGTTGCCTGATCATTGAAGTGCCCTAGAGCTGAATTCACATGCAGCAGTCGTCCCTCTATAGGGATAAATTGGTAGAGCGATCATTTGTCCATATGTGGATGCGTTGTTTGCCGGCAGCCCGTTATACAGAGCAATGTGCCGCCAACAAACTGATTTGTGACTGGGAACACTTGTGTCACGTGATTGGTGGCCTTATACAGTGGGCAGTTATTCCTGATAATCGCTCCAATCCTTAGCCAAAGTAAAAAGGCTTTAAAGGGGTATTCCGGTTATAACAAGTTATAGCCTATCCACATGATGGGGAATAACGCCGTCACCGATCACCAGAATGGGGGCCCTGTAGACCCCCTGAAATGGACGGAGTGGCTGGTCGGAAAAGCGTGCAGTAGAAATGAATGGAGAAGTGGCGCACTTTCCCTACCAGCTGCTCCGTCCATTTTAAAAGGGGGGTACACGGGGTTCTGCGTCCTTTTCTCGTGATCGGTGGGGTCCCAGCAGTAGGACCCTCTCCGATCTGATAGTTATCAGCATAGGAAATAACTTGTTCTAACTGGAATACCCATTTAAGGGAGTTTTCCCTCTAGAAGTTGGTGAAAATTTGTCTGAAACTTTACGTGGTACAAAAGTCGTGCACAATTAACATTTTTTTAGTTTCTTTACTGCAAATTAATCTGGAAAGCTCCTAGATGGGACAAACCCAGGCACTCAGCATATGCACAGATACAATACAAAAATGTATTTTTATTGAAATCGATAAGACCGATAGATGCATACATTGGCAAAGACAAACACAAGCACATGGAGAGCGCAGACAATACGTCGGGACGTCAAGTTATAGCATTGCAAGTAGTGGAAAAGGTGGGATGGAGAAGTAAAAATAAATACAAAATAAAAGCACGTGGCTCCCCGCCTAGATAAAAGACCAAGGTTCACAACATATACACAATACAGACCCGGCTTGTGGCACCTCCAAGAGACCCCAAGAATGAATCTGGAATTCTGTTGCATTGAGCTTAGTAAATTTCCCCATTATTTCTAACTTGTAGGATAAAGAATGTCTGGAAGACCTAGACAGCATGTGTCTATCATCGGTCAGACGAGGTCTCTTCACTGGGAATCTGACAAATGTGCACGCTTTCCGTGAGTATCTGTGTGAATGACGTGCAAAACTGATCATGAAGACGGGTCCTTTCAGATGCTCCAGAAATGTTCCAGCAGATTGCACATTTCTTTTCATTTGTTTTGTAGTCTTCAGCAAATGGATTTGAAAATCTTGGCAAAGCTATATTGAACCCTTAGGGCTGGTTCACACCTAAGCGTTTTACAGCGCGTTCATACGCGCTGTAAAACGCTCAACAGGAGAAAAACCATGCTTTCCTATAAGGCTGGTTCTCACCTGAGCGTTTTACAGCGCGTACGAACGCGCTGTAAAACGCTCTACGCTCAAAGAAGCACAGGAGCTTCTTTGGGGCGTTTTGACGCGCGTTTTCTCCCATAGGCTATAATGGGAACACGCTAATATGGGCGTCTGAGCATTTCCTGGTAATAAAAACGCGCGTACGAACGCGCGTTTTCAAATTACAACTTGCCCAGCAAACCACTCCCACACTGACACCATAGCAACTAGTAAGATAAGAGCTGGTTCAGGGCCAGGAAGATGGTCACATATGCGCATATGACGCGCGTTTCTTATTTGTAAAAATGCCTGAAAAAAACGCTCCAAAAAACGCGCGTAAAAAGCGCATATCAAATACGCTCAAGTGTGAACCCAGGGTTAGGGTAACGGAGGTTTTTGCGTTTTCACTTGTCTTCCCTATCTTCCTTGAGCCATAACTTCTTTTTTTTATATTTCATTCACATAGCTGTATGAGGGCTTCATTTTTTTGTGGGACAAATAATGCTTTAACATTACATAGGATGTAGTGGGAAGAAGCGGGAAAATATTGGAATTGGAAAACAATTCAATTCTGGGATTTGTTTTTGTTTTGTTTTTTTATAGAGCGTTCACTATACAGTAAAACTGATTTGTGCTTTTCTTTCTCCAGGTCAGTACAAATCTGGCGACACTACATATGTATAGTTTTTCGTGTGTTTTAATACTGAGAGAAAAAAAATTTTTTTTTTTGCCTTTCATCGCCCTATTTTGCCCCCATAACTTTTTTTTTTTTTATAGTTGTATCTACAGAGATGTGTGAGGACTCATTTTTTCCGGAAAAATCTGTAACTTTTGTTTATACTATTTAGGGTGTGTATGGCTTTTTGATCACTTAACTAAATTTTTTGGAAGATAAAGTGATGAAAAAACTGTGAATCAGCCATATAATTTTTTTTTTTTTCCTGTTAAGCCACTTTTAATAGTACGTCCGTTTTTGCATGCGGCGATGGCCCTCGTGTTTTTTTTTTTGGGGGGTAGAAAGGGTAGTTAATTTTTATTTTTTTTATATTTTTCAAAACTTTTCCTTTTTACTTTTTGTCAGGTCCCCAAGTGGACCACAACTTGCAATCATCGGAATGGCTCTGGCTTACGATTAGAACAGCGCAGTTTCTTTGATCTTCTCCGGGGGAAAGTGCGCCTTAACCGGAGGCACACGCTTCTGGTTTCTAACACACTCACTCTTGACCGTGGCTTCTGAGGAGTTAAATGTCCTCGGTCGGCATTAAAGCCAATCGCGGACATTAGCCGTGGGTGCATGCTGTATGAAACAGCAGGCACCCACTTGCTATGGTGCCCGCTCAGCTCCAGAGCGGGAGCCATCTTTAAAGATCTGACATCTGCCGTACATGTACGGCAGATGTTAGGAAGGGGTTAAAAGGGTGGTCCCATGACAAAAACGTAATCCCTATCTACAGTGTAAGGGATAACTGTCTGGTCTGAGCCGCTCATGATAATAGGGCCATGTTCCCCGTTAGAATGGAGCCAGATTGTGCTTGTGTGTCCACCGCTTCATTCAAAGAGTCGCTAGTTCTTATGACTGGTGTGGGCTGCAGTGGTCGGGCCCCAGCGATGATATGCTACGTTGTTGCAGTGGGACAACCCCTTTAAAGTAGCTGTCGTCTTTTCACATTCTCCTTTGTTAAGGGGGTCCCTCAAAAGTGAGCTGATCACAGGTTGTCCCACTAATCAGGGCCCCTCAGTGAACTGCTATTGTCTGTGTGGAAATCTGGCAGCTGTTCATCCGTTTCCGTGCAGCACCTCTACAGGAGTAATAAAGTATTACACGATGTCCATTAAAATCTATCTACGGTACAGACACCTCGGGTCCTCCAGAGAGTGAGGCCCTCCATGTAGCCACTCTCTGCTCTAGATTATTGAGCTTCAGTTCATTCAGGATAGCCTAATTAGGTATCTAAACCAGACGGATACTTCTGTGGAGATATGAGGTAGCTCGCTGTGACAATCGAGAGCTGCATCCTACCAAAAGATCTGCTGGTGCTCAATGAATGAGAAGAATACCGTATATGGTCCACAGAAGGATCGGCTGGAATCTGATTGGTTGCTGTGGGCAGCTAAGCCAGTTTTCCATTAAAGAAGTATTGTATGGTAACCACTGCTTGAGAAAGGTACCATTGGGCGTACCGAAACGTCGCGATTTTCTGGTAAATTTACACTAATTTTTGTATGTGCCATGGAAATTTTTTTTTTTTTTAGATAGATTAGAAAATTGTATGATTTCCTATTATATAAACAAATAAATTAAAACATTTTAAACTGGAATACCCCTTTTAAACCCGTTTTGTTGAATCTCCCATTATATGTAACATGTATTGGAATTTTTCTTTTCAGTGTCATCCTCAAGTACCACAATTTCTAAGGACAGAAACATGGTGGCTGCTTTAGGTGCTGCATTTTTAAAGTAAGTAAAAAATCTTATAAACGGACACATACAGAGAACAATATATGAAAATGCAGTGTTTTATTGATAATTGTTAACATTTTACAGAATTTTATTATGTTTTTAGCATTTTTATACGTTTGTGTGAAACACCTTGGATTTTAAAGTGTTTTCATAGCGTGTCTTTTTTGATGAGCATTTTTTTGTTTTGTTAGCCTAGGTTCACATATGTGGTGAATATTTCTGTCGTGATACAGCAAAAAAAAAAAAAAAAAAGGAAGTAGTGAATCTGACTTATGTCGGACACTCTAGGTGCACACCTGACCCCAGTGACTATAAGGCCTCATGCACACGGCCGTGTCCGTTTTGTGGTCCACAAACAGTGGATCTTCAAAATACTAATGAGGCCCATGTGCCGTCCACTTTTTTTTTTTGTGTGTGTGTGGACTGAATGACTTCAATATGTCTGTGGTCTGCCTTTTGCAGAACGAACATAAGAATGCGTAAAGCGCACAGACCCATGTGCTTTCTGTATCCATATGTCCGTTCTGCAAAAAGGTAGAACATGTCCTGTACTTGGCCATAAAATGTGGGCCTCGAGCTGTTTGTCAATGGGTCCGCAAAAAACGCGAATGCACCACGGAAGGTATCTGTACTTTGCAGACCACTGTGTGCATAAGTCCTAAGTCTGAGGCTGCGCGCCAAAAAGTCTTGCATACCAATCACAATGTAATATTGTGACATCACATCTGGTGGTTGTCAATGGTGGGGCGATGCGACATCTCCGGAAAAGAAGAAAACCAACGCTTGGATTTTTGGTTGCACGAGACTTTGCCGCTATGGACCACAATGCAAGTTGTGTGTGACTGCACCTTGCCTGCGACTTTTCTGTGATTTGCTTGCGTTTTCCAACTCTAATATAGTGGTGTCATTTTTTTAAGACATGCTGTCACGTGATGCATGTTGCCACATAGTCCAGCCTAATAGGGCCGTACAGTCCTGTATTTTCCCCATATTCTGTAACGGAGTCCTATAGAGAAGCCTATTGGAAAAATGCCACAAAAAAAAAACTCCATGCCCAGAGTATGACCCAAAAGACGCTGCTAAAATGCCATAAAGCTTTGTTTGTAGAGTGTTTTATATTCAGCTATAGACATGGATGGAACATGGCCGCCCAAAAAAACTAAAAAAAAAAAAAAAAAAAGAAAAAAAAAGATGAATGTCCCGAAAAGCCAGCCTTAGGCCTCTTTCACACGAGCAATGCGGATTGTGTCAGGATCTGTTCAGGGAAAAACTGATGGTTCTGCACACCAGTTCGTCCAATGCTGTCTGCGATTGCTTTCAGGCATGTGCGGGTTTTTCCGCACGTGAAAAAAACCTGAAGAATAACAATCTACCTCTCCTAGCAACCGTCGGGGTAAAACACATTGCATCCGGATGCCTTCCGTTTTTTACGCAAGCTCCATTTACTTCTATAGAGCCAGGGCTGCGTGAAAAACGCACACTATAGGACATGCTGTGAATTTTCTCCTGAACGGGGAAAGGATGCATTAAAAAGCTTGCACGGACTCCTCAAAATGAGTGGGTCAGGATTCAGTCCGGATGCTGTGCTTTTGCTTAACACATCGCACTCGAACGGGAATCTCGCTCGTGTGAATGAGGCCTTACGGAGGCACTTTTCATGTATTGAAGACATTCGGTTTACTTTTAGTGACTGTGACATGACTCCCTGAGCTGGATTTATGGTTGCTTCCCATCCCCCCCCCGTTGTTCTTGCCGATTACACATAGTCCTATATTCAGCAGGGGGTGATGGTCTGCATAGAATTAGAAGTCCCACAGGATAAAGAAAAAATAATTGGTAGCTTTTCAGCATAGGTTGGGGATATTCTGCACAGAAAGGCATAGCATTCATTTCTGATTATGTGACATGACATTGTATACGTCAGGGTTATGGTTGGTGCATGTGTCGAGATGTCCTCTGCACATTTACAGATGTGAAGTTTAAATGCAATGTGAACCTCAGATGAGTTGATTATAGGGTGTCCTGCTGCGGCAGCCCCAGCTGGAACCCCTGGAGTAAGAAGTGTTCATTTCTCCTACAGCGCCCCCTTAGGTGAAATAAATCATTACACAGTTCTTATTTAAAGGGGCAGAGCTGAACCCAGAAATATCCCCTGTTTTCGGGCTGCACCCCCCCCCCGATATGATCATTTCATGCACCAATGCTCTCCTTTTCCCTGTGCATGAATCGCGCAGACGCTAAGGTTTTTTTGGAGATCCAGTAACGTACCAGGCTCTCCATGAGGAAAGCTAGGTGAAAGTTTCTGCCCAGTAGTGTTGCTGATGGCGTCACCAACACTAATGGGCAGGCTTTAGCACTGCCTTAGCCCGTAAAACGGCTAAGTCAGCGCTATAGCCCGCCCATCAATGCCTGTGACATCACCGGCAACACTGCTAGGAGGAAGTCTTCACCTAGCAGTGTAAAAATAAATACAAAAAAGCCCTTGCCCTGCGTGGTCCAGAGCAGGTCAAGGGAGAGCATCGGAGCATGAAATGTCAATGCTCACATTAGAAGAGCTGCCTGGGTTCAGCTCTGACACCCCTTTTAAGGCCTCTTTCACGTCATTGAATCATGTACATGTGCACTCCGTGGTCTTCATGGACCGTTCACGTATACATTAACTTTATGCTGCATTCACACGGCTGTATCAGTTTTGCGGTCTGCAAATTGCAGGTTCAGAAAGTCCAGATACCAGCCGTGTGCATCCCACACTTATCGTAGACCGCGTTAAAGAAATTTCCTTTTCTTGTCCACAAAAATAGGACTTGTTCTGTAATTTGTGGACCGGCCCAAAAGTTTCTGTATGCTGTCCGCCTTTTTTTTTTTTTTTTTTGCCGTCCTTTGGAAATGAATGAGTTCAAGAGCGATCCACAAAAATGCAGGTGTGACGTGGACAGAAAATACGGTCATGTGAATGTAGGTGAATGCTTTAGGGTCCATTCCAACATTTGGAGAAAGGGTCCGCATCTATTCCGCAATTCTGCGGAACGAGTGCAGACCCATTAGTTCTCAATGGGGACGCAAAGGATGCGGACGGCACACATTGTGCTGTCCGTATCCGCGTCTCCTGAAAAAAATAAAACACGTCCTATTCTTTTCCGCAGTAGCGGACAAGAATAGGCATTTCTATAGGGGTGCTGGCCCGGTGTATTGCGGATTTGCAATACACTACGGACGTGTTAATGGACCCTTAATGTGTGTATTTGCATATCAGTGTTTTTCCACGCCCTGTTTGGTCTGTAATTATGGATCCCTTACACACATCATGGTCTATGGGCCGATTAAAACCATGGACACAACATGGGCGGCATCCGGCTTCTATCAGTGATTTTTCACTGGCCATTGGTAGGAGATGCTCTGGAAACTAATTTTCAACCTAGTATTTATCTATGAGTCTGACAATTCATGGTGGGACTTGCCGCTAATAGCCTTAAAGGGGTAGTCTGACAACCAAGCTGTAGTGAATTTAGGACCTAACATTCAATAGAAACCCACTCTCCTATTCGCCCGACGCTCTGTTTCAGCACCAAGGGGGGTCGGACAACCCCTTTACCACCATGCTGTTTTTTTTTTCTCCTTTAGGCCTCATGCACACGACCGTTGTTTGTTTCCGCGTCCGTTCCATTTTTTTTCACGGATAGGATGCTTCCCCATTCATTTCAATGGGTCCGTCAAAAATGCGGATGGTCAACCGCTTTTGTTCCGCATCTGTGGTCCGTGTTTTCATTCCGTCAAAAATAGTGCATGTCCTATTTTTTTCACGTTTGCGGACAAGGATAGGCATTTTTACAATGGATCTGCCATAAAAATCGGATCCGTCAAAAAAAACGGTCCGTCATCCGTTTTTTTTGACTGACGCAAAATTGCAGGATGAGCGGACGCGGAGGCAGGCAACGGTCGTGTGCATGTAGCCTTAGTTGCAGATGTAGCAGAGCTGAGTATTTAATTGAAGACTCTAGATCAATAGTGTGTGCCATGGGATTTGCCTGCAGCCCTGTGTAAACTAACTCCAAGATAACGTATCAAAGAATTGCACCGTAGACCAAACTGGTCCCTGCTACGGCATGACAAACTCGGCTCTGCTCTATGGGCAAGAGCAAGCGAGCTGATCTCTAATTATTTCTCCACTTAACTAGTGCTTCCGTAGAGATAAGGAGCGCTGGGTTGTGTATTCTGCACACGCTCATTTGTATGTTAATCCCGGTGTAGGCTCCTGATAACGTTGAATGGATGTATGTGATTAGGAGCCCTGACAATCTGCCAATATCTTCCATGAAGTGGGTGGGCACCCGCGAGACGTTTTCCCTGCACGCTGACAGATTGCCATCAGTTTTGTTACCGTTATGGTAAATTCTCACGCTGTCTTCTTCACAGCATATCACGAGGTGCTCATAATCGGGGGGTTGGGGGGATAATTATCGTTCTTTTAACTAGTCTTGGAAATGAGCTGAAACTGCATCTTTTAATCACGGCCATTTATACCTTTGATTTTACCTTCAAGAACGGCTGTCTTTACCGGGTACCCCAGGCCCGTGATGCCGCCTTGTCACATGTGTCGGCTCTGATGTGGTTCCCATTGGGTTACCTTCCATCTGTTCACTATATAAAAACCCCAAATAATTCACCAGTGAATACAAATTTGTGTGTTTTAAATTCCGGTGGTATATGTATTTCGGAAAGCTGGGTGACTGACAACCAATATGGCCGCCACAACAGCGGTTGTCACTAGCTTTGGATCTCGAAAGGCCTGTTTGTGCCGTCATCTAGTTCTTGATCCCGTTTTTGCTGCACAGCTGGTCAGATGTTCTACTTAGGACTAACTTCATGGAAATTTGGGTAGCTTCCGTAAGACGGTGATGGGGAGTTTATTTTTTACATTTTTTTTTAGTTATACTAAAAATCTGCCCTACCCCAATGTAAAAAAATAAATAAAAATCCTACATTCACATGTTTCTCCTTGCCATTCTGAGTTTCCGCTTCAGTCCTCCTCCCACTGTCTGTAAGGCTACAGCAGTGACTTGTATATGGCACGAGACTGTGGTAAGAGGACCAGCGCAGGGTGGAGAAACAGGTGGGTATAGGATATATATTATTTTTTTCTGAACTGTTAAAATGCAATGTGAACATAGCCTTAAATGAGTTGATATTGGGATGTTGTGCTGCTGCAACACCCAGCAATCAGCTGTAGTTTCCGGGGAAGACGCGTTCAGTTCTCCCTGCAGCGCCACCATAGGTGAAATGAAGCATTGCACAGTTCCTATTTAAAGCAATGGCCTGTCCTTGTAACGTATTTGTGTGCAGGGAATGGATCAGTGTGCTAAAATGAATTGGGGACACCTGTACTAAAGGCCTTAAAGGGTTTCTCTCATCAAGTTTTGACATCATAAGCTGTATGACATTAGCTATGTGCTAATGTCAGAGCAGCTTGATAATGTCTTTTTTATAAAAATCCGACTTATATTTTGGCTGAAAAACGTACTTTTATAATATGTAAATTAGCCTCTAGGAGCAGCGGGGGCGTTGCCCTGCTCCTAGAGGCTCCGTGCGGCAACCTGCTGGCACGCCCCTTCTTACTTTGAGTGACAGTGCCGGGCAGCGATCCTCCACCACTGTCTCCTTCTGAAATCCCGCGCCTGCGCCGCCACTCTGTATTCGGCGCAGGCGCGGTGAGCAGAGGATGCTGGTGCCTGCTGTCCTCAGCTCACCGCGCCTGCGCTGAATACCTCTGAGTACACCCGGAAGCAAGGACAGCGCGGGATTTCAGAAGGAGACAGTGCCGGAGGATCGCTGCCCGGCACTGTCACTCAAAGTAAGAAGGGGCGTGCCAGCAGGTTGCCGCACGGAGCCTCTAGGAGCAGGGCAACGCCCCCCCTGCTCCTAGAGGCTAATTTACATATTATAAAAGTACATTTTTCAGCCAAAATATAAATCGGATTTTTATTTAAAAAAAGACATTATCAAGCTGCTCTGACATTAGCACATAGCTAATGTCAGACAGCTTATAATGTCAAAACTTGATGACAGAAACCCTTTAAAATAAAAAAGACTCCCTATACTTTCCTGTTTCTTCCCACTCTTCTCTGAGTCGCAGCGGAGAGAAACGGGTAAATGTACGATTTTCTTTTTTTTTTTTTTTTTTTTTTTTTTATGGCTGGTCTGAAATCCTAAAAATAAGGATATTTTCATACTAACGTTTCTATTTTCCGGTATTGAGGTCTGTCATGGGATCTCAATACCGGAGAATAACACTTCCGTTTTGTCCTCATTTGTTGTCGATGGGGACAAAACGTAACTGAACAGAACAGAGTGCTCCAAAATACATTCCGTTCTGTTTGATTGCGTTCCCATATCGGAGAGCAAACTGCAACATGCTACGGTTTTCTTTCCGTCCTGGGATGTGGAGAAAGACGGATGCGTCTTGACCCGCAATGCAAGTCAAAGGGGACGGATCTGTTTAGAAAACCGATCTGTCCCCCATTGACTTGCAGTGGAGTTCATGACGGCTCCGTCTTGGCTATGTTAAAGATAATCCAACCGAATTTGTTCATAACGGATGCAGACGGTTGTATTATCGGTAATGGAAGCATTTTTGTTGAGCCCTGCCGGATCCAGCAAAAACACTAGTGTGAAAGTAGCCTAAGTTTTTCCAGCATACTTGTTTCAGCCCTAGTCTGTTCCTTGGAAATCTGTGTAACCGGGGATAAATGTCTGACCACTGGGACCCCATCGATCATTAAGGTGGTCCTGAGTCCAGTATGGAGGTTTGGTCATGCGTGCTCACTCTTGGAGTCCAGTGGTCATGCATCTCTGGGACTGATGGAGAGGGCCAGCTAGAGGCTCGGCTGTTTCTGTCGACCCCATAGACCTAGAACGGTGCCTCGGGGAGCGGGCACAACCATGTTTGTACAATGAGGAGCAGTAGGCGGCTTGAGAACCCCATTCTGCTGAATATCCCAGTAATGGGCCCCATCCTCCATTGATGAGACCTTTTGCCTGCAGTTACGGAAAATGTTTGATAACTTATGCTATCATAGCACATTGCGCCAAATGAGCTCCTGTGCATTGACACAGCCATCTCTGCTACGCCTGTGTGCGTATATATGATTTTTGTTTAGTATGTGTATAACGTTTTACCGGCTCTCATTATGTGACCAATTACAGCAGATACCATAGTGTGTCCTCTGAATGAGGGGCTGTCCGCATTGCACTTACAGGGCACCGTAAAATTTGTGTAGATGACAGGTGGTTTCACTTATTTGTATCCTTCGTATTAATACGTTTTACATATTTTGATGCACTTAAAATTCCAAATGGCAGAGTGAGCGTGTAACGCGCTGTAGGTGCTTTTTCCTGGTAGAATGGGTTTATTGACATTTCTTGTCCTCTGCTGCCACCTACAGGTACAAAGATGTAGACATGATTGCAAAGGTAAGTGCATGCATTTTTCTTTTTCCCTGAGTGTTGGTATGCTTGTGGTTATTAATTTTCTATAATTTAAAAAAGTATTTAAGTATTTTAGTTTTTTTATTTGCTTTTTCCAGTCATCTTATTACTCTTGGTATCTGTGAAGGTAGTCCAGTAATGAGAGGTACACTTTCCAGGTATATTTCGGTAATGTCAAATTATCTCCTATCCACTAGCTAACTGCTCAGTGTGGGTCTGTTTCCTGGGACCCCACCCAGTCCTGAAAATGGGGCTCCCGTACACCTGTTCTGATGGAGCAGCCGGTTGAGCCTGTCCTCTGCGGCTCGGTTTATCTTTACAGGGCTGCTGGAGATATGTGCTACTCCCATAGATAATGATTGGAGCGGCAGCATCTGTCCTCAGGATCGTGGGGGTCCCAGTAGTGGGATCACTACCAATCAGTTAGTGATCACCTGTCCAGTGGATAGGGGATAACTTGAAGTCATCGGAATACCCTGTTAGGCCTCTTTCACACGATCGATACAGATTCATGGCTCAGGGTGCGTTCAGTGAAACTCGCACCATTTCGCAAGCAAATTCAGTCAATTTTATCTGCAATTGCGTTAAGTGGTTCCGTTTTCTTCCCCACGCGGGTGCCATCAGTTTTGATGCGTTTTTCACTCGCATGAAAAAAACCCTGAAGATTTACAAACAACATCTCCTAGCAGCCGTCAGTGAAAAAACGCATCGCATCCGGACGCAATGCGTTTTTCACTTAAGCCCCATTCACTTCTATTGGGCCAGGGCTGCGTGAAAAAAAACGCACAATATGGAACATGCTGCGATTCTGGCGCAATGCAGACATGATGCGTGAAAAACAACGTTGGTGTGCACCGGCCCATTGAAATGAACGGCTCAGGATTCCGTGCGGTTGCTATTCGTTCACATCACGCATCGCCCCCGCACGGAAAACTCGCCCGTGTGAAAGGGGCCTTAAGATGCTTGCTCAATTACTGTCTAGGAAGTGCCGTCAGTCAGGCATGGATTCACGACCATTAAAACCCCTTGCCTTTACACAAAACTGTTTAAAAAAAGGAATGTTCCATCAGAAAATTAACTAAATCGAGTTTTTATATTGTAATTCTAAAATCCTGTTGTTTTTCGCACTGACCAGTAAGCCTGATATGTCGGAACGGCAGCTAGTGCCTTATTTACTGCAGAAAGTAGGTGATGTGAACGTGGCGAGGAGCTGAAAGCTTAGCAATCTGAAAGTTGCCTAAACTTCTATTACACAATGACTGCCCCGGCCCTTAAAGGGCTTTTCCAGGATTCTTATATTGACGACCTATTATCAGGGTAGGCTATGAATATCGGATCTCCCACACCCTCCTGATCAGCTGTTCCCAAGTAGCTCCTACTCTGTAACTACACAGCCCCCTCCTTTATGTAGTGAACGGAGCCAGTAACTGCAGTACTGCTCCCATTCAATGGGGGCTGTGCTGCAGTAACCAGTCCGTTCCACTTCACAGCTACAGTAACCAGCTCTACCCGGGGAGGAACTCATAGGACGGGGTGCGGGGTGTTAGACCTCTCCTTATAAGATATTGATGGCCTGTCCTGAGGATGGCTCAACAGGATAGAAATTCTGGTCAGCCCCTTTAAAGAGCACCTGCCCCCTCATCTAACATGTCTATTTTATAAACTATCTGCATTCTCCATGTAATAATTCTGGATCCTCTATTATGAATCTGTGTTGTATTATTCCAACTATCAGTTTATGAATTAATTGCCAGAAGTCTGCACCCAAGGTCAAACTGGGGGTTACCAGTTGGGGTGTGACCCTGCACCGTCTGACACTGGCAGCACTGATTGGATAGTGGCAAACTGCGCAGACACACAACCCCAACTGGTAACACCCAGTTGTACATTTCTTTATAAATGTCTAGCATGAATAACGGAGGAATGGCGCAACATAGATTTATAGGAACTGTTATTATATGGCGTGTCGGGAGAGGTGAAGGGTCCTCTTTTTGTGACACAGGGACAAGTGGATCCAGCAGGAAGAAGTAGAAGCCCTTCATCTATATTCCCTATTCCTATTGAATCTGGCTTTGGCTCAAAAAACGGCACAAAAACCTACCTGTGTGATTACAGCCTAATACAGAGGCAATTATTTTATATTGGACCTGAAAACACGTGTATTATAGGGGTTCACTGGTCAGCCCTTCCCTTTCATTTGTCTGGACCTGTTCCCATCACTTCAGGACATAAGAGGGTTAAAAGGTTCAGTCTGCCTGAAAGTAATGTTCTTTGTGTGGCATTTCGTCCCTGCATCTGTTTTTCTCCTGCAGTAAATTACTATGATGCCGTGTGGAATAATATGTCAGGAGGAGAGATGCTTTATTATTTGGAGAATTCAATTTCACTCGCCGGCTGTCCTCGCCCGTGTGTGTACTTTTCTCCCCTTCTCTCACTTGGCTGCAATAGATGATTATTCTGTCTTCACAGATAACAGGGCTCTTGTACAAGGACGGCTCCGACAGCAAAGATTCTTCAAGACCGACTGGTAGCGTTTCAATTTCTATGATTGTAACTTATCCATAAATCTGTTCTCGTGTGTAATGACTGGGCGCCGGGGACTGCAGCCGCCAACCCTGATGGCGGCTATTAAGAAATGCTTAGAATAGTGTAAGCTTAGTGATTGGCACCAATTCTAAGGTCCATATTGAGACTATTATCATTCGTGGGGCCCATAATATATACAGGCCTTGGGGGGAAAGAAATATAAAATATGTATGCGATATTCCAGTATATGATTTAGAACACTCATATTTCCATTTTTGTTCAGTATCTTAGGTAATTTTTTACAGAAATATCCAGGTTTTAATTTTTTTTTTTATTAAAATACTTAGTTTTTTTTCTAATATACTTTATTTGCTTATTTTTCTAAATTAAAATACCTTTTTATTTAAAACATTTAGTTTATTTTTTAATATACTTTTTAAGTTAATATACTTTATATATTTTTTTTAATTAATATACTTTTTTATATATATATATATTTTTTAATTTTACCCAAAACTACCAGCTTGATTATTTTTTGTCTTTTGTTGCCATGAACACTATATGGATATATTCTCCCCTAGAAGCATTGCTTAGACTTATCCCTGTAATACGGCACCATAAGATTCCTATGGCTGCGTAGTGTGGAGCCGCAGGGATTCCTGGCTGTGTGCCTCCATACATGACGCCTTACTCCTACATTTCAGTGGACAGCAGCCATTTCTGAATGACTGGGATCCTCTGGATCCATCAAACTAGGTGGGAGTTGCAGCTCCCAATCTACTATGGTCATACTGCTGTGGTGTTTGTCAGGAAATGCCTCCAGCTAATAGGCTTAGAGTCCATAGACCCTTAAAGGGGTTTTCCGGGATTACAATAGTTTTTAACAGATATCGCCATGTAGCTGCTTAGTTCATGTACATCTTTCCCTTGTGTTTCTTTCCAATTGGAGTGTCCTGGCCAATCCCTTTGGTTTGTTTCCATCCTGTATGTAGCACTTCCTGTTGCTGTATCCAACCAAACCCATCATGCACTTCTCCTTCCTCTGCCACAGCTCCCGCACCGCCCCTAACACACCCCAGCTAGTTTATAGCTCCTCCCACCAGCTAGTTACATAACCACTCCCCTATCACTGCCCCTAACACCCAGCTAGTTTATAGCTCCTCCCCCCAGCTAGTTACATAGACACGCCCTTATCACTGCCCCTAACACCCAGCTAGTTTATAGCTCCTCCCACCAGCTAGTTACATAGACACGCCCCTATCACTGCCCCTAACACCCAGGTAGTTTATAGCTCATCCCACCAGCTAGTTACATAGACACGCCCCAATCACTGCCCCTAACACCCAGCTAGTTTATATCTCCTCCCACCCAGCTACATAGACACTCGCAATCACTGCCCCTAACACCCAGCTGGTTTATAGCTCTTCTCACCCAGCTACATAGACACTCCCCTATCACTGCCCCGCCCATGGACATAACATCCCAGGAAATCATGGACATGATCATGTGACCACTTTAGAAAATTCCAGCAACCTTCATCAATGGTTATTTTAAAGTGTGCCAGCCTGGAAAATCCCTTTAAAGCCCCAGCAGGCTCTCAGTTTAGATTATTATATTCTTACATTTTTTTTTTTCCAAGCTATGGTGGCTTTTATGCAACTTGACATAGATTTTCACAAAGTTTTTACTGAATATAAAGCTAATGCAGGATGTGAACGGGGACTACGTCGTCAGACCCCTATTACATTGCAGTGCTGGAAAGCGAGATCTGGTGTTCTACTGCCAAATGGTGCAAGTGCAATAAACCGGAGGCACATGTATAATACAATGTGTGTGTGTACATTTTTTTTTTTTTTTTGCACCACTCTTAATAGTTACGCCGTCCTGTGCACTTGCTCCTCACAGAGGCGGCTGTAATATTTACATAATTTTTTTTTTTGGGTTGGGGTCTTGCATTACAGTGACTCAGTGGTAAAAAAAAAAAAAAAAAAAAAAAAACGCAAGGAAGATTTAGTCGTGAAAAGCTATCACTGGGTCTGAAAATAATTAATATTCTTTTCAGTCACCAGTTAGATATGTGCTCCCAAACCACATAATCTCTATGCCTCAGTGATCATTGTTGCCGCCGCAGCCTCTCATCAGGGTGACATCTCACACCAAAATGATTTCTTATAAATTAATCTTGATAACATGACAGCCCCAGTAATTTCACCGCAACGCTTTCTCCTTTCTGTTTTTCTCTCCTTCCTTCCTGCAGACTTTATTGGCTATTTTCTGTATTACGTGATTGACAGAATGAGTGACTCGGAGGCACAGGCCATGGAGGAGCATCTGAGACAATACTTCCATCAGCTTAAGGAGATGGTACCATTCTCGTTCCCCCCCCCCCCCCTTCTCTCCTCTACATAATGCCTGCTCCGTCTGACACGTCTCTATTAGATTTTTAAATTGCTGCTTTTAAGTCAAACCAGACCACTTCTCAATGTCATGCTGGAAGTTGGAGACTTAAATTATGTCGGAGATAATTTCTGTTAGACAGATTTCATTTAGTCTGTTTTAAAACTAATATTTTTTATAATATATTCTTCCTGCCACCTCCCTTTCTCTTTTTTTTTTTTTTTTTTTTTTTTTTTTTAATTTTTTTGTGTGTTTATATATTTTTTGGTACAGGGCCTAACGATTGACATGAAACAGTACAGAGGTATCGAAAAGCTGCTGGAACGTCGTGGAGTCTCACAGTTAAATGAGGTGGGAAATTATCGGGAAACAAAATGGGTGAAATTTATGAAACTGACTTTGTTGCCCATAGCAACCAATCGGCACACAGCTTTCATTTTACCAGAGCAGAACAGGAAATGACAGCTGTGCTGTGATTGGTTGCTATGGGAACACAAACAGGCTGAAAGAGAAATTGACTTTGTTGCTCATAGCAACCAATCACGGCAAGGCTTTCATTTTCCCAGCGCACAATATGAAATGTAAGCTGTCCTATGATTGGCTGCTATGGGAACACACAGAGGGCAGATTTATATAAAGCTGTTGAAAGAGAAGCTGCCTTTTGTTAGTCATAGCAACCAATCACAGCAGGGCTTTCATTTTCCGCAGCGCACAATGCGAAATGAAAGCAGTGCTCACTTTCATAAATCCTTTAGCATAGTTGCCAAAAGTCCCAAATTTGCATGTACTGTCCCTAATTTTCAGGGCATGATGTGTTTTAAAAGAAAAAAAAAAAAACACAGACGACAAAAACGCTGAGCGTGTAGACTGCTTAATAATTTACTATAGTTTCATTTGACAACTGGATGTTCGTTTTTTTTTTGTTAGGTTTTTTCATTTCAAAAATCCGTCACATCCCCTGACATGGTTTAGTAACCACTTGCATTCCCCGTGTATTAAAAATTCGGAGAATCTTTTCATTCTAACTCTGTTGTTTCAATCCTCTATTATTCCTTCCGGAAGTTTATGGTGATATATATATAAAAAATAAAACTACAAAACCATAACCACACTTTCAAGAAAGAAAAATGACTTGAGGCTTTTTATTGTCTGACCTGTTAGAAAGATACATGATGTAAACTGTAGTAAAGGTAATCTTGCCAGTGTGTTTGAGTTATAACCTCCCTTCTGATCCTAAGTTATGTCATGTGACCAACACTCTGACTCTCCAGATAAAACAGCATCTTATGTGTGGACAGGAAGCCGGTTTCTCTATGTATTCCTATGGGAGCCTCAATGTCCATAGGAATGAACAGAGAAGTAACAGACCTCCTGTCCTGTGTCAGTTGGAAACGTTTTAGTGGGAGTGCTTCTTTAAGAGGCGGATATTCCTTGATTGATGTATATAATGAAAACCAGACATCATATAGTACATGATCATCTCTTACAAAGCTAGAACCAGGGGAGGGGGCGGGGCTGTCCTTTCCTAGGGGGTGTGCCCTTCCTGCTGTATCTGTTTCAGCTTCTAGCAGTAGATTTGGCTGTTGGCTAGTTTTTCATGCTGAATTATATTAAAATAACAGTGTTTGCACAACCCCTTTAAGGCAGAGGTGGAAGTACTCATTCATTTCCTCGCTTATACAGTGAATGTGATTGTTTGTTGGTTACTTTTGAGAATGGAGACTGGGAGAAGGTCAGTAACGTCCGGCACTGCAGCTGTTGTAACTCTCGGCCTGCACACTTGCTTGGCTTTTCTGGGAACTCCCATAGAGGTTAGAGGAGTATGCTGACCCCTGCAGTACATGTTGAGTTTCCCTGTGGCGCGACCACAGGGGAAAATGAAGCATTACACAATGCCTGTTGAAATCAATGGCTTGTCTGTGTGATATCCAAATGTTTGCTCATCCTAGAACTCTATTAATGCTACAGTCTCCATTTTTTGTGTGATTTTAATTGGTAAGAAACTAGAGTGCGTCCTTGGTTGCTGGGGATCTGAATGTAGACTTGTAGACGACCTCCGCATGCTGACGGTGTATGTGAATGTACATGATTAGTGTGCTTTATATTCATTACTTCTCTTCTTCACTTGTTTGTCTTTGTAGGATCTTAAGAAGTTGCTGAAATTCAATACATCTCCTGTGGTAGGTAGATCCCACCCCATTTTAGAGAAGACCTTTCACCTCCTGTGCTGTGAACAGTCGTCGTCCCCGTCCCCCTTACATTTTGCATTGCACCTTTCTTTTTGTGCTTTGTTCTTTTCTGCTCCTAATGCACATTTTCTATAAAGGCCGTCATTTTAAGGCCACATGAACACAACCGTAGGTGTTTTGCAGTCCGCGGAAGCTGGTCCACGTTCCGTTACGCAATTTAAGGAACGGAACGCGGCCCATTGTAGAAATGCCTATTCTTGTCCGCAAAATGGACACGAATAGGACATGCTTTATTTTTTTTGCGGGGCCACGGAACGGAGTAAAGGTGTTGTCTGCATCTTTTGCCACCCCATTAAAGTGAATGGGTCCACGCCCGAGCCGCAAAATATGCGGCTAGGACGTGGATCCAGAATAGGTTCGTGTGCATGAGGCCTAAAGGTGTGTTCTGAATAGGACAGTCCTTCAATGTAGGTCTTCACTCATAACCCCTCATTTTTAGCCAGGCCACCTATTACCGGGTCAGCCATTCCTATGAGTGAAGTCTCTTGGGAACAGTGCACCTTCCCCTGGCAATATTGCCTGATAGACATGGATTTCTGAATCCAGACCAGCCGCATTGTATGGCCAAGCAAAGCTCGGTCCTCCCTGCTCCTTCTCTAGTGGCTGCATCCGGAGGTCAGATGATATTGCTGTTTGGACTAATGGAGCCTTGGCTTCAGCATAGAGCTCCAAAAATGACTGTGTAGATCCATCCCAAAAGAGACCGGCCATCTTCAGAAGAATGCATGCGAGTAGGGGCTGCAGCACAGCTCAATTCAAGCTAGCAATTTACCTCCATTAAAGCGGGTTTCTGGGTTCCCGATATTGATGGCCCATCCTCCTGAATGGTGGGAGTCCGACACCCGCACCAATCTACTCCTGCCTGCAGCCTCTGGTGCTGGAACTAGCTCTTGGGACAGGGATTCACGGCTTTCTTCAGGGTGTAGTGGCCACAGCTCCCATACTCTTTGTTTTCCTTTTGAGACAGCGCCACTCTTGTCATAGGCTGTGTCTGGTATTGCACCTCAAAGGACCACTCCAGTCAAATCTAATAAACTATTTTATGCCTACTGCAGGGCCTAAGGGGGCAAATCAGGACTCAATTTTCAAAGCACACCAAAGATCAGTCATGTATCACCCCGTCAGGCCCTGTGCTAGGCATAACACAGTGCGGCAGTCTTGCCTGGAATATTCCTTTTAAAGGGGTTGTGGCGTATCGCTACGACGTGTCAAAAATGTCAGGTGCGGATCCCACCTCTGGAACCTGTTCCCATCTTCAGAATGGAGAGCATTCGCATTTGCGCCGCCTCCCTCCATTCACCATCATGGGACTTCTGAAAATAGCCAAGCTCGCTCACTTGGCTATTTTCGGAAGTCCCATAGAAGGGAATGGAGATGGGGCCATGCATGCGCTGATGCTCTCCCTTCTCTTCGGTGGACCTGAAGATAGGAGGGGGTTCTAAATGTGGAACAGCCTAGTGATGTTAAGATGGGAAAAACCCCCTTCAACCCTGATACAGTGAATGGGGGTGAACTGCAATACCAGACACAGCCTGCGGACAAAGAGTGGTGCCATTTCTAACCTTAATAATTCCTTTTTAAGGTTTTATTTCTCCAAAGATCGCACTGTTTTCTTGGGCTGTATGTGATGCGTATACCTCAGCAGAAGCATAGAAGATAAGGCTAGTAGGGGAAGTCGCGACCAATTTACCAAGTGACCTTCCATGGACAACATGGATAATCTGTCTAAGGGCCCTTTCACATGACTGTAGTACCGTCGCACCCACACAGGCACCGGCCATGTGAACACCATGATTTCAATGGGTCCGCGATCTGCGAAAGATAGGACATGGTCTATCTTTTGCAGTGCGGAGACACGGACCCGAATCCCATGGAAACACACGGGGGATCCCTTCTTTGGGCCTCCGGATCCGTGCCTCCGTTCCGCAAAAGATAGAATATGTCCTCTCTTTTGCCGCATCTTATGGATCGCTGACCCATTGAAGTCAGTGGGTCCACACTGCAATACGTAGTTCACACGGCCTTTGCCTGTGTTTTGCTGACTCGGTTTGCTTGGCAGCACTAACCTTCATGTGAATGGGCCCTTAGTAGATATTTTTTTTTTATCTCCTAGGTGGAACCAGTTGAAAACATTGCTGTATTGGAGGAAGAGCTGGCCAACCTGAAGAAAGAAAATCAGCCTCTTCAATCCGTTTTACTGAAACTTCTTGGCTTCCTACGTGCAGCAAAGGTAACGGTGGCTTCGGCTCTGAAGACGTACATCGCAGTGTGCGGGTTAGATGAAGGGATTGGTCCTGCAGAATACCTGCCTTCAGAAGAGAGGTCTAGTTAATGTTGGGGTCAGTTCACAAGACTGATTTTCAAAAAACGTGTGAAAAAATCAGAGCTGAATCCAAGTAGATTTTGACTTAAGTTCTATAGTACTTTTTTTTTTCTACAAGCGTTTTTTACCGCATTTATGCAAGAAAAATGTGTGCTAAAACCTGCGCATGTGCACGTGATTTGAATGGGAAAAATCTGCGCTGATTCTTCCTCGAGATAGGACATGCTGTTTTTTGTGGGTTTTTGTTTTGTTATTTTACACGTGTAGAAAAGAAGCAAGTGCTGCTTCCCATTGAAATGAGTGGGAGGCTGTTTTGAGGCGTTTTTGGAGCAGACTTGTAGCTGATTTTGAGGCAGAAACGCTCCAAAATCAGTGCCAAAAAAACAACTGATCCTTAGATATAATTTGCCAAACTTTATAGGATAAGTTACGGACGGCACATCCACAAGCCATCCATTGGCCTATTGCTTCTCAGTGTAAAAAACATGTACACTGGGCACTTTGGATAAGTCGAAATGGATATGACCGCTCACCACGTCAGGGTGGCCTCTTTCGATTGGATCCCTACACTAGTTTGGCGCTGCTCCACATGGCGACCACCACTGAGACCCATCAACCCAACAGCACCCCTGCTGTCAGGCTAAGCCACCCTGGCATTATGATCAAAACGAATGCAAAGAGCCTGGTGTTCATGACTATAAATTATGCAGCAGTAGATGGATGCATAGTGTGTGGATGAGCCATCCATATCTTTTTCTCTACAGCAGAATTCTGAAAGCATTGTTTCTTTAAATATATTCTCTTATTCTACAAAGAAAACAGCGCCACTGTTATCTCTAGGTTGTGTCTGGTATTGCAGTTCAGCTTAGAGTGGTTAGAGGACGTGGTGCATTCTCTCATGAAGATGGTGGCACATCTGGATCCTCCGCTTAGGGTGTGTTGCAGTCTCCTGATGACCTATCCTTAGGGTAGATCATTCATATCCGATCAGTGAGGGTCCGAAACGCCCAACCCCATAAATCGGCTGTACCATGGAAGTAGCACTGTGAATGGAACAGGAAACGCAACTCCGTTCAAAGTGTAGTAAACGTACTGCGTTAACATTCACCTCAATTGGAGCTGAGCTGCACTAACCCGGCATGGCCACCAAACTTTGGACGGATCCGTGCTTCCTGTTCTATTCAAAGTACTAGGTCCAGCGCCAGAGGCTGATCTGTGGAGTACGGAGGATAGCTCGTCAATATCAGGAGCCTGGAAAGATCCTTCAAATATTTTACAGTGAAAGCCAACACTTAAAGGAGTATTCCCATCTTTGATGTTTAGAGCATACCCACAGGAAATGCCATAACTAGTCTCCCACCATCACGGCTGCTCTACTGGAAAAGTGACCGCGCATGTGCTGCTCTTTCCATTCATTCTATGGGAGTTCCGAAACTAGCCGGGTACACTGGGGGCACCCAAAACATGCACAATGTGCAGATAAGGCCGGTATGCCTTGCTTTACTGTGCGTGCAGAGGATGTGGTTTGTGATGATGTACTAGGCCTGTGGGACAACACACCAGCGCTCCTGTGCTGTACATTGTATAGCCGCTTGGTATTGCAGATCAGCCGCAGTCACTTCAATGGAGCAGAGCTGCTCCTAGGCCACTTGACCGATGAACATGTCGTCACTGGCCTAGGAAAAGATGAGAATGCCCCGGCACTCCCAGGAGCGCCAATGCCTTCTCAAACACAGCTGATCGGCAGGGGTCCTGGGAGTTGGACCCCCACCGATCTGAAAAATCTTTTAAAACCCCTTTAAGTCTCCTCTTACAGGGTATACTAGAATGTCGGTAAGTTCACTGTAATACAGAAATATTTAAATGTTACTTTATTTTTTTTATTGCATTGAAATACTGTGTACTAGTAGCAAAGAATCATAAAAATTTTATAGATTTATTCATCATCTTGACCTACAGAAGCAGATGCTTCTTTTTGTGTATAGTGAACAGTGTAAAAACAAAACCCAAACGACCATGGTGGAATTCGTTTTTTTTTTTAGTTTTTTTTTGTCTTTCACCCCACAAATAATTTTTGTTCAGCGATTCACGATAAATTATATGGAACGTTAAAGGGGTTACCAGGGACATCACTGATAAACCAGGCACAATGCCTCTTCGAGCTAGCTCAGCAGAATGTAATGATACCTTTCACTCAGCTATCTGTTGCTTCATTGTGGAGGAAAAGTACTTTTAAATCCATATTAGAGTGAACAGTTAAGTGCACTGAGGGCGGTCCCAAGACACTTGCCCCTCCTTCCTCTGCCAGCCCCTCCTACTCATTCATTAATAGGACCAGTTAGTCGTCTCTCCTGGCCATGTCAATCAAGAATGCGAGGGAAGAGGAAGCAGGAAGAGCAGGGTGCACAGAGTAGCTTGAGCCTGCCCTCGGTGCACTGAACTACTCATTTGCATGTGGATTAAAATTACTTATTCTCCAGAATGAAGCAGCGGACTGCTAAGTGAAAGTTACCATTACATTCAGCTGGGCTTGCCTTACAAGACAATGGGGGAGATTTATCAAGATGTGCACTTTCTGCGCAGGTCTTCTGCGCAGATGGGGGACGCCATTCATTTATGACGAGGAGCACGCCTCGTCACAAATATGGTAGGCGCATCCTCCTGCGGTCTGTGCGTCTAAACAGTTCAGAACTGCCCTACATTTACAGGCCGCGTCTTTCAGGAAAGTGGCGATGGTGGCGTAAACTCCGAGAGAGGCGACAATTTTCACATAGTTCGCCACTTTTCAGGCGCAAGGGAGATGATAAATCTCCCCCATTGTGCTTGATTTATCAGTGAATTTTATTGGGGGGGGGGGGGGGGAGAAGAGTTGTTATCCCAAAGTTATAACGGTGTAATATTGTTGAAGCTGATCTGGAGTGTTTAGGATTGAAGGGGTTAAGCCCGACATGAGCCTGTGCAGAGCACGCTGCGGCTGCGAGGCGCAGGTCTGATAGGACTTGTCATCCGTGCGGAGAGTCCGCTCAGAGCCGCAGCTCCTCTTCATTTCTGTCTACATTGTCAAGCAACAGATACGCGTTTCCAGTAATTTGCAAGTCAAATCCGGACATTTCTAATGCTGGGATTGAAATTCCATTTTCCCGAGGAGGCAAAGCGTTTTGCTAGATAAAGGTATTCATACTGTCCGCCACCAGGCATCCAGCTGCACTTCATATTCATTTCTCGAGAGCATCCACAATTTATGGGATATCATCAGACTTTTGGGGGCAATTTCTTGTTCTGAGCGCTTTCTCGTCTTACCCTTGGTTTTTTCCGTTAAGAAAATGATTGCGGCTGTGTATTTCGTATCTCCGGAAATCCACTTTGAGGACTTGGTTGTGACAACATTACAGATAACATAGTATTTGAAGCCTGAGATAATTTGAAGGTTTAGTCCTCGACAGGCTGTGTTTAGAGGAATCTTCAGTTTTGTGACAGCGACATTTTAACTAACCTTTTCATGCAGCCTTATCGCACACGGTAGTCCGTAATTGTGTTTTGTGTTAAACACATCATAGATGTGGTATTACATGGATTGGGGGGGACGTCCTATTTCTTCCTTCCTGTTTTATTTCCCTATATGTTTCACATAACCTTATAGGTTTTACAATCTCCGCACTGTAATCTCCAGAGTCAAGGACCATGTACAACACCAAGGAACTTTCTATAATTCTGCATCTATTAGTCCAGAAATTCTGATGGTCCAGCAGTTTCTGCTTTCATGGGAATCCTACATTATTTAAGGCAAAATAATTAAAAACAAATGATAAAAATAACAATAATCCCAAACTATCCTCATTGACGTAAAATAAGCTACCAAGAAGGAATTGTTGAATGGAGTGAAACTTCCTATGTGATGATGATATATGGAAGTGATTATATTATTAGAGCAAGAGGAGAAGTTTATTGCGGAAAATTGTGCAATTTAAGGGAGGCTCTAGGACCCTGTTGGGTGACTTCTAGCCTGGATTCAAGATGAGATACGGCCTCTAGCCTGGATTCAAGATGAGATACGGCCTCTAGCCTGGGTACAAGATGAGATACGGCCTCTAGCCTGGATTCTAGATGAGATACGGCCTCTAGCTTGGATACTAGATGAGATACGGCATCTAGCTTGGATACTAGATGAGATACGGCCTCTAGCTTGGATACTAGATGAGATACGGCCTCTAGCTTGGATACTAGATGAGATACGACCTCTAGCTTGGATACTAGATGAGATACGGCCTCTAGCTTGGATACTAGATGAGATACGGCCTCTAGCTTGGATACTAGATGAGATACGGCCTCTAGCTTGGATACTAGATGAGATACGGCCTCTAGCTTGGATACTAGATGAGATACGGCCTCTAGCCTGGATACTAAATGAGATACGGCCTCTAGCCTGCGTTCAAGATGAGATATGGCCTCTAGCTTGGATACCACATGAGATACAGCCTTCAGCCTTGATACCACATGAGTTACGGCCTCTAGCCGGGATACCACATGAGATACGGCCTCTAGCCCGGATACCACATGAGATACGGCCTCTAGCCCGGATACCACACGAGATACGGCCTCTAGCCCGGATACCACACGAGATACGGCCTCTAGCCCGGATACCACACGAGATACGGCCTCTAGCCCGGATACCACACGAGATACGGCCTCTAGCCCGGATACCACACGAGATACGGCCTCTAGCCCGGATACCACACGAGATACGGCCTCTAGCCTGGATACCACACGAGATACGGCCTCTAGCCTGGATACCACACGAGATACGGCCTCTAGCCCGGATACCACACGAGATACGGCCTCTAGCCCGGATACCACACGAGATACGGCCTCTAGCCCGGATACCACACGAGATACGGCCTCTAGCCCGGATACAACACGAGATACGGCCTCTAGCCTGGATACCACACGAGATACGGCCTCTAGCCTGGATACCACACGAGATACGGCCTCTAGCCTGGATACCACACGAGATACGGCCTCTAGCCTGGATACCACACGAGATACGGCCTCTAGCCTGGATACGGGGCAAAAAACCCCACATAAAACACATACGTGAAAACACATCCACCATTCACAATAGGTGATATTACAGCTTATCTACTCCCTCCTGATCTCTGCACAGGTCACATAGCATGCGTAGAAAAATTTCCAAAGTCAATGAGACCATTGTGTCTATAGCTCACGGTGGTTGCTGTAAAGCATCTCTCTAAAGGGCAAGATGGCCGCCCCCATAATCCTGTTCAGGAAATAGAGGTAAAAAAATCGACAATCTTAAAATAAAAACAGATTTTTTAAAAAAAGGATATGCATCGTTATCTGATTTATAACTGGCAGAAGAAAAAAATTGGCGACACATTCTCTGTAGATAGAATATGGCTAAGCTGCAATACCGTGCACATCCTGTGGCAGATGTGGCACACTTTTGTGGAAGAAAGTAGCCATGTTTTTCTGATCTTTAGCAGCCCCTTTAGGCATAAGATGACCGTGATTTAAAATAAAGAGCTGGCAGTATTTTTACATTATAACTGTACTATCATATGCTTATATATATTCTTTTCTAATCCAACAATTATCTGCTCCTGTAAGTTTATACAAATGCATTTAAAATCACACATTGTGGTATACAGTTTTTTTTTTTTTTTTTTTTTTTTTTTGCTACAATCTGCCCAAAACCACATGACTTTGCAACAATTTTGTGAAAGTCATGATAAAATTTGCACTTTGACTGTTTGCACTCTAATACTAGAGCCTGTACTGTAGTCCTAACCTGTGCTATGTGCATCGCAATGGGGATAAGCTGAGTAACGATTACCTGATTGTTTCCAGTCATGCCCAGAATGATGGCGAGCCTATCGTCTGCTGGTGACATGCAAGATTCAGATGCCGTACCACTTGTGATCCAGAAACCCAAAAAATTATTATAGCTTGTGGACTTTCCAGTTTTTCAGACTTTGTGCTGTTTTCCCTGTTTCTAGTGTGGAAAAAGTGTACTCAAGCAGTGTGCTAATATTTGTTGGGGTCTGGAAATCGTCAGCAAGTATGATCTGTTTATTCTAAGTTATGCTGCGCGTAAAAACTGGGAGTTATTGATGTGTCAGTAAATGGGCTGCAGAGTGGCTTCCAGTGGTGCCACTCGCAGCCTATGTGTTTGATGCAGCATTTTTGTCTATTTGAAGGGGTGAGTGTGACAAAACTGTGTTGCTTTAAAATTGCGCAGTTTTTACATGTGCGCTTACCTCCATGGCGACAATCAATACACATAATTGATTTGTCAGCAGCAGCTTACTGATGGTTTCCAGTCTATTAGGAATATGCTTAGTTTAGCTTTTGATATATATAAGATTCAGCAATTTTCCCTGCAGTAGATAGAGCGGTTTTATTGAAAAGTGTAAACCACTCAATGCTCACATAACGGTAAAATATCCGCTTTTCCTTTTTCAGGATTTGCCAAAAGCCCTGCAGTTAAAAGCCAAATACGAAGACGACTTTACCTTTGGCATGTACATGAGGCTCCTGTCTATTTGCTGTGAAGAAAATAATGCACAGGAGGCGCTAAAGGTGAAGAAAGAGATGTAAGTAGACAGCAGAGTGCGCGCAATTCATGGCACTGCGCAGAGCCTCGGTGACGATGGTGCGCCTTCACTCACTGGAGACGGCTCAACCAATATTCACCAGAGAAAGAACTGTTGACACGTCTGGGGTGTGAGGCACTGAGTCTCTCGTACAATCAGTTCCTAGAGAGTTGATGGCTTCAGTGTCGCCTTGAAGCCCTGAAGAATTGGCCAAATTGAATAGTTGATCCTTAAATCCTAACTTACAGCGAGTCCTCATTATGTAATCTGAATAGGTGCGACATTTATAGACGTTGTAAAACTACAACTCCCAGCATGCCCAGACAACCTACAGCTATCAAGCTACAGCAGGGCATAGTGGGAATTGTAGTTTTACAACATCTGGAGGGCCGCAGTTTGAGGATGCCTGTTTATAGAGCTCGGCGCTCCAAAACCCCTGCATAGACATTGGGGGAAATGTGTCAAAACTGGTCTAAAGTAAAACCGACATGGCAACCAATAAGATGCCACCTTTCATTTTCCAAAGGAGCTCTAAAAAAAGAAAGGAGCAATCTGATTGGTTACTCTGGGGAACTAAGACAGTTTTTCTTTGCTTCCATTGAGTTAAAGGGTTTGTCTTCGCCTATCATTGGGACCACCACTAATGGCGAGATTCCCCAAATTCACCATTCAGTCCATTCATTCCCTGTGGGTTTGTAGGAACTGGCATACAAAGTACAGCATTCGGCAATTTCAGACTGTCCCATAGAGAGTGATAGCAGTGGTAATACATTTGGGGGGAATCGGCAACCCCCGTCCTGGTGATTTGTACACAGACGGACCCCCGACGATCAGTTGCTTCTCTCCTATACTATGGACAGCTGCTAAATTTTTAACTTACTACAAAGCCCTTAAGACTTCGTTCACATCACAGTTTCCCCTTTCCGTTCTCCGGCTTCGTTAAGGAGCAGGAAAGCGGAAAGGACGGATTCTGCAGATAACTGAGACCTAACTGAGCCCGAACAGAGCCTAAAGACCCCATAGACTATAATGGGGTCTGTTAGCTGTCCGCTCTGAACATGATTTTTGACCGGAGATGAAAGTCCTGTATGCCCGACCCTCAGTTATCTGCAGAATCCGTCCTTTCCGTTCTCCTGCTTCTCAGCAGAGCAGGAGAACGGAATGGAGAATCAGTGATGTGAATGAAGCCTAACTTATCAAATTATGACTACCTGTAGCCACCACTAGAGGGAGCTCACTGCATCTTGTATGTGCATTGACCTGAGTAATAAACTAGAATGCCATAAGCTCCCCCTAGTGGTGCCTGCAGACAGCAAATATTTTACCAACACTTAGGGGATTTGGCACTCTGTATGGTAAAGGTGGAGCTCCTCCAACTATAAATGTATGTGAAGATATTAATCTGCGCACCCTCCTTGTGGGTGAGGAGGTCAGGAAGCTGCGATGCAGGAGCTGTTTGAGATCCTGCTATTCCCGGTTTAGATGTCCCTCTACCTCTTTGTGACGTGAACGCTCTACAGGGTCACAAAAATCCATTTTGGCTCTTTCATTCTGTCAAAGCCAGGCACAAGCAGAACGGAGTTCGCTATGAAATTGTGGGGGTGGGGTTGTTTGATTTCAGAGGGGGGTAATGACTAGGATTAGAAATTGTTTTCCCCCAAAGAGCAGTGCCTCAACTGTCCACAGGTTGTATCTGGTACTGCATCTTAGTTCCATTGAATTGAATGGGGCTGAACCACCATACCACTTACAACCTGTCGACAGCAGCCATGTTTGTTTTTCTTTTTTTTTGTTATTTTAATCCCGTTTATCCCATTTAATTTTTCAATTTTAACTGGAAATCCGTCTTTTATATTTAGTGGCAACAAATAATTGACATATATCAATGGTTACCGTTTTTTTGTCTTCTCCCTCACACAGAGACCAGAAGGGGTTCACTGCTGTTCCCACCACTCAGAAGTATGTCACCCTCTTAAGGGTCCTGACAGAGAACGGTTTAATAGAAGGTAACACCAGCGCCTTTCGTGCATTATCTTGTGTGGTAAAAGTATCTTGGCACCAAAATAACAAAAAAAAACCGACTTACAGTTAATGGTATATCATGCCCCAGAAAGTGCTTGAACGTTTTACATACAAATTTGCATGTGAATTCACCCAGAGCCGCTTGGCCAGTGCAGGCCATTAGTTTTAATGGCTTGGCAGGCTTGTCATTTACATTTGCACAGCTCAGTGGCTTTTGAATTTCTGTAGCGCTTCTTTTTTTTTTTTTTTTATTAGCTTTGCTGTTTGGATTGAGTTTGAAGATCATGACTTATGGCATAAATTGCGTATGTGCCCAGACTAATGGCTTGCTTTGTGCTTAAGGAGGTCTGATGGCTGAACAGAAACCCAAAACTGCAACCTTCTTAGAAAGGGACAGTGGCCCCTGTAATGCCTGTGCGCACGGCTGTGCATTTGTTTGTATAGAGACATACGTTTGTGTAGATGTAATTAATGTGTGTGTAATATATATATTAATTTTTTTTGATTTTTATATATGTGTTATTTTTTTATTTTGTCATTATTAAAGGGCTTTGTCCGCAAGAAAAATATATCACCTAACCACAGGATATGTTTGAAGCTAGCCCCCACCCGGGGGAATCACGAGAAGGGGGGGTCCTGTGTCCCCTGTTGGAATTGAACAGCGGTAACAAGTGCACACTACAGCGCCAGTCAAAGGACTGATAGCCGACCACCGCACCAGTCAAACAGAGGACAGATGACCCCGATAGAGATGAGAAAATCAATTGGAACAAATCAATACGCCTCTCTAGACGTTATCTGTAGGGGTCCTAACAGTTGGACAAAACATATGTATATGTAGTTGCCCTTCGCTATGCTGATAAAACTTGCTGACCACCCTTGTGTCACCATTTTGATTTTCACGCATACACACTACGGCTCCATTCCATGTTTAAAGGCGTATGGCTGAGTACAGGATAGATCCATGCGTGTTTGCGAACACCGCGCCAGTTAAACAGAGGACATGGGACTCCAATGGAGATGAGCGAATCGGTTTGTACGAACCGATACTCTTCTCTAGATGCCTGCTGTCTGTGGGGGTCACAAAGGTTGGACAAGTCATATACTTATATGTAGACAGAATTGCGCTTCACTAGGCTAGACGTTTTAGGTTCCGACCAACTTTCCCAGAACTGTCGCAGCGATTCCAAATTAGAAGATACGCTGTCTTTTCAGAAACAGCGCCTCTTATCCGTGGGCCAGTCCTGTATTACAGCTGTTCTGTTCAATACCGAAGGCTTTTTTCAGCATTTTATAGCAGATGACTTATCCTCCTGTGAGCGCCGTGGCCTTCTCGCAGCGCCTTTAAATGTACAGCGACTAGTATCGCATTCAGCCCTATTAACTTAAATGGGGCTGAACTGCGCCTAGGCCAAGTGACCGATGAACAATGTTGTCGCCGGCCTAAGGAAAGATGTGAGAAGGCCACAGCGCCAGTTCTTTTTCAAACAGCTGATCGACAGGGGTCCCTGGTGTCGGACCCCCACCGATCAGATACTGATGACCTATCCAGAGAATAGGTCATCGGTATTAAAGTTTCGGAAAACCCCTTTAACTGTTCATATTTATTTATTTTTTTTACTTTATTAAAAACTTACTCCTGAATACTTGGCCACAGAGCCGAGCATCGCCCTTCATTCAGTTGGTGACCATATTAACATTTTGAATTAAGAAGCCGGCGGGGCATCCTTCGCTTCCCATAACGGCGAGCTATTTTATTTTCATAAGGTCGATTGCGTTTAAATATGTGAAGATTTACAGGCACATTCCAATTTTCGAAGAGGCATCGCGAAGACAGCGCGCTCGCTCATTACGCATCTCATCAGCTGCTCTGCAATATGGCCCTCGGTAGAAACATTACGTGCTTGGCCAGACTGCTGGAAGTAAATTTAGCTTTAAGCTTCCCTTTATTGTTTAAAATATGTACCAGCGTCGGGAAATGTGCAGAATCAATGAGCCAATGCACTGAATATAAATAAAGCAGAAGTAACTCGTTCGCCTCTAGCCCCGTGCAGGACGGCCACTGGTGAGGAATCCACATTTTCTACGCTTTATTTGCACAGTGTAATTATTTTCTCGACTAGTGCTTTTCCCCCCACCACTTGCGGGAAAACAGCATTAAACTGCTTTAACCCCATAGGTGTCATGTTGTCGGGGTTAAAATTGTAATTATCATTTTTCCCCCCTCGGCCATTTTTTAATGAGAGATGACTTAACGTGACCTTGGCTTGTCTCCCTCCCATAAAGTTCCCTTCCTTGAGGTTTGTTAAAGCATATTGGAGAAGTTGTTGGATCTTTTTGTTTGGTCGTCGTCTGCAGCCTTAGATAGGGAGAGTGTTTGTAGCCTTTGAGACTTGAAAGCCCACAGCAGCACAGAGGGTTTCTGTTCATCAGTGCACATCATTATTACATATTGAGGTCTCGTTATTTAGATAGAAAGGTGTAGATAGATGGAAGTTTTTACTGGTTTGTCACCTACATTGTCCTAATTTAGATAGGGTTGTTTTTTTTTGGTAGCCATTGAGATTTGAATGTTCACTGCAGGGTGTGTGTAGGTGGATGGAAGGAAGGGGAGCGGATGGTGGGAAATAAAAGGGGGGATCTGGGGTCGATGGAGGGAAATATTTGGGGGGGGGGAGGCGTGGATGGAAGGAAATAAGTGGGGTGTGGATGAAGAAGGTAAATTAGTAGGGAGGTGGGGTGTGAATGGAGGGAAATAAGGGGGTCTTTGGGTGGGGTAATGGATCTAGGGAAATAAGTGGGGGGGGGGGTGGATGGAAGGAAATAATAAGGGGGGGGGCTGGGATGGATGGAGGTAAGTATGTGGGAGTGGATGAAGAGAATTAAGTGGGGGTTGGATTGAAGGAAATAAGTGGGGGAGGGGGTGGAAGGAGATAAATAGGTGGATGGAGGGAAAAGAGTGCGCGTGAATGCAGATGGGCGTGAATGCAGAGAAGTAAGTGGGGGGTGGAAGAAAGGAAATAAGCGGGTATGTGGGTAGATGCAGGGAAGGCGGGAGGCTACTGGTTTGAAGGAAATAAGTTGGGGGATGGATGGAAGAAAGTAAGTGGGAGGTGGATGAAGGGAAATAAGGGGGGGGAGGCTGTTATGGGTGTGTAGAGTGGATGGAGTGAAATAAGTGGGTTGGTGGGTAAAGTAAATTGGGTGTGTGGTTGGATGGGTGTCATTTGCGGTGACATTTGTTATGCAGCATCAGATAAAAATGGCGAAACTGCATTAAAGATGCATGATTTATATTTTTGTCTTAAATTTGTATGCGAAGTTTCCTGTTTCTGCCATGGCCATCTCTAATCATGTTAGATATGTATTTCTTCTATTTTATTGCGATACAGAACTCCAGGTGACCTGCATAGACATAGTTACGGTTTCCTACCTGTAGCCACTAGGGGGAGCTTACTGCATGTTATACAATAAAATCCTAAGCTCCCCCTAGTGGTGGCTGCGCCCCCTATACATGGGGACCACAGCCCTGGGTATATAATATGAAATGTTTTACCACCAAATGTTGCCCCCCCCAAAAACCACATGGTGGGGAAAAATTGGAGTTTTCCTTTAAAGGGATTCTGTCACGGCATTTGACCCTATCGAGCTGAGGACATGCACGGCTAGATCACTGCTAGCATGTCTGCAATATAGCAGTAAAATAGCTCTGGCTGCTTTTATTTTCTTTAAAACATGATTGTATTGATATGCAAATTAACCATGGAAGGTGCCCAAGGGGCTGTACTAACCTTCCTGGTGCCCAGCCATGCCCCCATGTGAAGGAGCCCAGCATTGCCTGCGTCCGCCGAATCTCCTCCTTGCTTCAGTGATATCGCCGTAAATCTCGCGATGCGCAAGATCGCGCATGTGCAGTTCCTTCCCTGAGGCTGATGCCAGCACAGGGAAGGAACACTATGTTGCAACTGCGCATGCGCAATCTCGCGCATCGCGAGATTTACGGCGTGCTCTCTGAAGCAAGGAGGAGATTCGGCGGACTTGGCCGGTGCTGGGCTCCTTCACATGGGGGCGTGGCTGGGCACCAGGAAGGTTAGTACCGCCCCTTGAGCACCTTCCCGGGTTAATTTGCATATCAATAAAATTATTATTTTTTAAAGAAAACAAAAGCACCCAGAGCTATTTTACTGCTATAGTGCGGACATGCTAGCAGCGATCTAGCCGTGCATGTCCGCAGCTCTATAGGGTCAAATGCAGTGACAGAATCCCTTTAAGGTCTCTATTATTGGATTTCTGCTTATAAGAATGCATATAGCTAGGGAGCCTGGATTCTTCCCCTTCCCATATAATGGCCATTGTATGCTGGCACCACCGCAAGCTCGCCCGATAAGTGTAGGACACAACGCATACAGCATGTGGTCTATAGAATGTCACATGTCATTAGTGTCAGAGATTGCCACCGTTCCTCCTGGGCAGGAAATGCATAGATATGTAAATGTACCACGGCTGTCGTGTCAACACATTGGCGGTGTAATGGAGCATGTAGCGCTGTCCTAATTACTGAAGCTGTGAGGAGAATCTGGGGCTCGTTCACACTGCCCTACCACCACCACTAAAGTTTGCAGTACATCTCAGACATACGCATGACGTTTATTCTCATCCATCAGAACGCTGCTGTGAGGGCAAGATGTTATCTGCAAGGTGATCCTCATGATAACAGGAGATACAGAATTAGGCCTCTTGCACACAAACGTTTTTTGGGTTCTGTATATGGACCCATTCATTTCAATGGGTCCGCTAAAAAAACAGAAGTGTTTTCATGTGCATTCGTTTCCGTATTTCTGTTATTCCATTCTGTATAAAAATTGAACTTGTCCTATTCTTGTCCGCATCACGGACAAGGATAGTACTGTTCTATTAGGGGCCAGATGTTCCGTTCCGCAAAAAACGGATGTCATAGTTGTTTTTTTTTTTTTGTTTCTTTTTTTGCGGGGATCCGTTTTTTGCGGACTGCAAAACCATACGGTCGTGTGCAATGGACCTTAGGATGACAGCTTTATTGATCTTTTGCTAGATCTAGATAAAGATGCCCACAGAAGAGCGTTGCCTCGATTAGACTTCACATCTGTGCCTTTGTTGCAGTCTCCAGCAAAAAGAAAACTGTTTCTGGCATGTGCCAGATTCGGGAATTCCAGTATTTTGGCGGGACAGAATACTGGAATTTAAACGTCAATCTGAACCTAGCCTTAGTAATGTACTGCATTAATTAAGTCACTGTGTCTGACTGCAATCATGGCCTCATTGAAATAGTCATTTGAGTCTGTCAATGGTGTTAGGCTACATTCACATTTGGGGCACAGCTCTCCCTATTGACTATAATGGGGTCCGGTGGAGATCACTACCCGCCAAATATACCTGGATTCAGCTGGACAAAAAATGCTGAGCACGACTGTTTTTGCCCAGCCTATTCCTGGCATTCTGTGCCGGAACAGCCTGCCGTAGAACTGTGCTGCAAATGTGAAAGTAGCCTTGAAGAGTAACTAAAACTTTGAAATTAAATTCTACCATGCTGTCCCTAACGCCCTAAAAAAAACTTTTTCCAATATACTTTATTAATTTAGTATTTTTCTTAGTGTCTTCCCTGTGCGCTTCTGTGTCTTTCCTGTTCTCTGTACACCACTGACTGCTCAGCAGTGTGCATCGTACACATTTTATCAATAGGGCTGCAGCATAGTGAGTACGGGCAGGAGCGCATATTGCTGCTCCTGCCCGTGCTCCCCGGAGATTTACTAACCCCTGGCGTAGCACATGGGTACCCTGTACTATGCCAGGATTAGCTGAGCGGAGCGGGCTCCTGCTTCTGCCTGCTCCGCTAAGAGAACTGCATATCAGCGCTTGGCGAAGCAGGCAGGAGCCCGCTCCGCTCAGCTAATCCTGGCATAGTACAGAGTACCCATGTGCTATGCCAGGAGTTAGGAAACCTCGGGGGAGGTTACGGGCAGGAGCAGAAATGTGCGTTCCTGCCCGTACTCCCTGCACTGCTGCGGCCCCATTTAGAGAACAGAGTTTTAAGCGCACAGGGAATGGTGCGCTTTAGGGAAGGAAAACGCTAAGAAAAATACACAATAAATAATTTTAGGGGGTTAGGGACATCATATGAAAATTTCATTCAAAGGTTTAGTTACTATTTAAAAGTCTAAACAGAAAAAGTTAAAGTCAGGACAGGAAGTAAAATACACGGAGTAACTTTAAAAAATGATATCCAGAAAGTTAAATAAAACATTCACATATAGGTTAATATGTCATTCGTTTTTTTTTTTTGTTTTTTTGTTTTTTTTGCGGAAGTGTCCCTGTAAGTATATTAAAAAGATTCTTAATTTTTCTTCTCTTTAAAATTGTTTTTGAAATTCATCAGGAACTCTGTTGTTCACTTTGGACAGTCCCTAGTTTTTAGAAAGATCCCTTGACAATAAGACAATAAGCTAATGAAAAAATCCCCCCCCCTCAGGAGTGATCAGCTGTAATCTGGGGGGAAACTAGGTAGTAGGTGTTCAGTTTTCCTGCAGCGCCACAGCAGGTGACATGAAGCATTACACTGTGTCCAGTCATCAATAGGTTGTCTGTGTAATGTAGGACAGGACCTCCAGTGCAAGAGATCATTATCCTGAACACAGGACCCCCCCTCTATTAATTCTATAATAGGGTGGATGAAAAAATAAACCAACCAAATTAACTGTATGGTCTAAACATGATGCGAACTAGAATATGAAATTTGCTATCGATCTATCTGTCTATCTCCTATTTTTCATCTCACATTTAACTCTTTATCTATTTGTCCATTTTTTTTTTATATATTTCTAATAATAACTTGAGTTTCCCTTTAAGATTTTGTTAGTGTATTCCACATGAAATTAATAGCAGAACATCTTCTCCTAGAACTAGTTCCTCTGTTATTCCCGCATGGAAATGTTTGATTAAATTGACACCTGTCAATACAGTGCATCAATAGGGGTATGCTCATGCAACGTCCAACCCCCCTCGACCCACCCCCACACACACACATTTTGAAACGTATTCTGTGCCTACATTTGTGTTAAATCCATATCACATGCATATGAATCTGGTTTTGCAGCTCTGTTCACATGCGTAGGAAAATTGACACTCTGCGGTAAGCAGCCTGCCAGTTACTTAGGGAGGAGAATGCAGGATTGGCCCCTATGGAATGATGAGGGGGCTAATATTCTTGTGCATCCGCGCCAATGAAGGTTGCAAATCCGCAGCAGAAAATCTGAGGTTTTATTCTGTCGTGTGAACATAGCTTTACACAATCTGACCGTGTCAGTGCGCAGAGACACTCCTATTGACGAGGAGAATTGTGCTGTCCAATTTTTTATCTATTAACATTTTTTCAGTAGGAATAACAGAGGAGCAGCTCAATTCAGTGTTCTAATGAAAGATGCTTTAGTATAGTTATTTTAAAAGAAACGTTTTTCAAAAGTATTTCATTGAGGTGTGGGAGGAGGCTCCAATTGCTGTTTCGGCCCAGTACGATTAAAGGGGTTGTCTCACTTCAGAAAATGTAATTTATCATAGAAGGCACTTACTAATGTATTGTGATTCTCCATGTTGCCTCCTTTGCTGGCTGGATTCATTTTTCCATCCCATTATACACTGCTGGTTTCCATGGTTACGACCACCCTGCAGTCCAGCCCCGATGGCCCTGCTTGCACACTATAGGAAAAGGCGTCCCAGCCATCCGAGAGGCCTGCGCTTTTTCCTATTCTGTGCAAGCACGACCACTGCTTTTGGATTGCAGGGTGGTCATAACCATGGAAACGAGCCGTGTATAATGTGATGGAAAAATGAATCCAGCCATCAAAGGAGGCAATATGGACAATCACAATACATTAGTAAGTATTCCTCTACATGATAAATGCCTTTTGCTAACGTGAGACAAAGGTGGGGCTGGGGCTGCAATTTTGGGTGTTTTCAAAAAGAAAAAGTCTGAGTAGCCCCTCGCTAACCCCTCCCCACATCACGGGTGCTGCAATGATAAGGGATGATGTCCATATGCTTATTATCCGTCCCTCTTAACCTTTTGAGTGCTTTGACGCTGGATCTAGCCAATGTCATCCACGCTACCGGAAGAAATGAGCGGCAACGGCGACCTGGAGAGGAAGAATCGCGCCTGTTTGGGCTCCGTTCACCCCCCCTTCCTCGCATCTCTCATGTAAATTGGTCAAAACATTTGCGTGCGCGATAATTAAGAAACAAGGCGACGTAAATCCCCTTTACTTATCCCACACACCAAAATGTTTATTTCTGCCTCCCTAATGAGGCTTAATGAGCCTAATGTTTTAACATGCAGTCTGCTGGAAAGCTTTCATTGGCTCTGCTTGTCTAATTAGTATCGACACAGCAAACAGACCCTATCGGTATCAGGCCATTAGTCTGGCTGTATATACACTGTAAATACATCTTTATTATCTGGCCTCCTGACAAGCCATCTGCTGAAGAAACAATGCCGCGATTTAGCAGATGTTGGCACTGAACGATAAAAGCATCCATTTAGTAGGATCGTGCCGCCATAGGGCAGACAGGACAGGGTTACACGGTGAAAGTGGGCACGCGGCTCCTATCTGTAATTTGTAGTCACAGTTGCGGGGAAATGATAAAACCATGCTATTGTGGATTTATAATTGTAGTCTCGTTTAGAAATGCAAGTAGTAATTAACTTGAAATCGGCATTATACACCAGAATTTGCATTTCCTGCTGGGCTGGAAATGCTGTTTTAATAACAGTTTGTTTTCACTCCATGAAATTACCTAAGGGTCCTTTTGTGTCGCTCCATTGTAGACGCTATTAACATTCTGAAGGAGATGCAAGAAAAAGATGTTCCCATGAACGAGGCCGCCACCGATTACTTCTTCCACGTCCTCAACAACATGGCCTTGAAAGGTGACGCCCAGGCTCTCAACCTCTTCCACGAGTACAGCGCGATGATGGGCTTGATCAACCCCAGCGGCAGGATGTGCGCCCCGCTGGTGATGGTGCATTTGAAAAAGTAAGTGCCGAGCTGCTTGGGGCTCATTCAGACGAGCAGGTGTTCACCTTGGAGTGCACAACGGACAGCACCCGGACTAAACACTAACCCAGTGTAGTCAACGGGCCAATGCCATTGTGCAATTTTTTTTCTTAAGGGTGATTGGTCCATGTAGAGAAAGTCACAGACTGCGCCATTTTTTTTGCAAAACTCGACCTTCTGCCTCTTCTGCTTAATTGGCAGGGCCAGCATGTGTGGTCATCCCGTCCTGTCAATCAAGAAGTAGGGTGAAGCCAGGAAGAGAGAGGGTGCACATAGTGTCTTGGGCCCGCCCTCAGTGCACGTAAAGGGGTTGTCGCACTTCAGCAAGTGGCATTTATCATGTAGAGAAAGTCAATACAAGGCACTTACTAATGTATTGTGATTCTCCATATTGCTTCCTTTGCTGGCCTTTTTTTTAAAGTTTTTATTTGTCATTTTAAGAATAAACATTTGGAACAGTTCAAAGAACCAGATTCACACAAATCGGTGAAACATGTTTGTTGGCAACGGTATGGTACTCCTTTGCTGGCTTGATTGATTTTTTCCATCACATCATACACTGCTTATTTCCATGGTTACGACCACCCTGTAATCCAGTTGCAGTGGTCGCGCTTGCACACTGTAGGAAAAAGCGCCAGCCTATGTGCGCACCCCCGGTCCCGGCCACCAGAGAGGCCGGAGATTTTTTCCTATGGTGTGCAGGCACGACCACCACTGATGGACTGCAGGGTGGTCGTAACCATGGAAACAAGCAGTGTATAATGTGATGGGAAAAGGAATCAAGCCAACAAATGAAGCAATATGGACAATCGCCATACGTTAGGAAGGGGCTTGTATTATTTTCCTCTACATAATAAATTCTATTTGCTGAAATGAAACAACCTCCTTAAGGGTATAGCTACACGTTGACGTGTCACGCGACATTTGATACAATGTATTGCGGTGGTGTTGCAGAAAAATCAGACGTAGATGGATTTTACGACTGTTGCGCGCAGTATATGGCATGTCCCATTGCGACACCATTGAAATTTGTTACATGAGATGTTGAGCGACACACGTCGCCGCTTAGCCTGGCCCTAACTGCTCGTTTGCTTATGCATTATAAGTACATCACATTCAGTTGAGCTAGCCCTACAGGACATCGTGACTGGTGTAAAAGTGAATTTCCTGGCGACAGACTCCCTTTAGTTCTCTGTAATAGAGATTTCATTTGTTTTATAGGTTTTATTTTATTTTTCCTGGCGTTGTACTGGTAGGAGAGATGCATACAGAGCCATATCTGTGTATAGTGTTAGATACTGCTTCAAACAGTACCATACACTTTTCAGTAAAGCACTCATCCTCTGCTGACTCAGTCCCAGTCTACACAGAGCTGACAAGTGAGCTGCAGAACGCAGGAAAAGTCACTACATGATTAGCAAGTGACCTTTGTTTTTATGAGTAGGCATATTAAAGGGGTTGTCTCACGTCGGCAAACGGCATTTATCATGTGGACAAAGCTAATACAAGGCACTTACTAATGTATTGTGATTGTCCATATTGCTTCCTTAGCTGGCTAGATTCATTTGTCTATCTCATTATACACTGCTTGTTTCTAGGGGTTATGACCACCCTGAAATCCTGCAGCGGTCGCTGTGCTTGCTCACTCTAGGAAAAAGCGGCAGCCTCTCTGGTGGCTGGTCCCGTGGCAACGCTCATAGACACGCATCCGCAGCACCATTTTTTTTTTTTTTTATGGGGGGGTGGGAGATAGGTAAACCTAATATATTGTCATGTTATGATACAAGCAACCGAATTGTGATGACTAGATGGATGGGTCAGTGCATCTCCAAACTGCTGGTCTGGTGGGGTGTCCCTGGTAAGCAGTGGTTTGTACCTACCAAAGTGACCCATGGAAGGCGAGTTGGTAAAGCGGCATTAGTGCCCAAGCTTCATGTGAAGGCTAGCCCATCTGGTCCAATTGGTAAAAAAGGTCCTGCTGGCTGTGATAGTCAGGGCACACAGTGCATCATGGCTTGCTAAGGGCGTTGCATAGCCCGGAGACCGGTCCTAGTGCCCATGCGGACCCCTCTCCACTGCCGTAAGCGCATGTTATGGACACGTGAGCGTCAGAACTGGACTTCGGAGCAGTGGAAGAAGGTGGCCTGGTCTGATGAGTCACATTTTTTTTTTATATCGCTTGATTAGCTGGGTACACGTGGGACACTTAGGCGAGGAAGATATGGCATCAGAATGCGCTACATGAAGAGGAGGAGCCGGCAGTGTGTTGCTTCGGGCAATGTTCTCCTGGGAAACCTTGGATCCTGCCATTCACATGTCCCACCTACCTAAACATTGTACAGACAAGTACACCCCTTCATGGTAACAGTATTCTCTAATGGCAGCGGCCTCTTTCAGCAGGATAATGCTCCTGGCACACTGCAAAAATTAAAAAGCAAACAAAAAGTGACCCCCAAAATGATACCAATAAAAACTACAAGTCTTCCTACAAAAAGGAAGCCCTCGCACTGCTCTGTAAGAAAAAAAATGGAAACGTTTTGGGTCTTAGGAAGCGGTGATGCAAAAATCTTTTCTTTTTAAAAAAGGGTTTATTTGGTAACGCTGTAATTGCACCGACCCGGAGAATAAAGTTATCTGGTTATTTATGCTGAAACATTAAAGCCGCAAAATGTATAAGAACTGTGGCAGTATTGCTGTTTTTTTTTTTCTCATCTCCCTCCCAGTAAGAGTTAATGAAAGCTAATCAGTAAGTTGTGTGTACCCGTAAATGATGCCATTAAAAACTACAACTTGTCCATCCAACAGCAAGTCCCATAAGGCTACATCAATAGAAAAATAAAAACATTACAGTCCTTGGAAGGTGAAGATATAGAAAATACCAAAAAATTTGCTTGGTTATTAAGGCCCAAAACAGGCTGGTCACGAAGGGGTTAAGGAACATGACAAAGAGTTTAAAGTGTGACCTTCAAAGTCTCCAGATCCCAATCCGATGGAGTATCTGTGGGATGTGCTGGATAAGCAGATCAGTTCCTTGGAGGCTAAAACGCACAACTTTTAGAATCTACTGCGATTGTCTTGGACCAGACTCCACAGGGCCTGCCATGATGGGTCCGAAATCTTTTACCGGCATGTGGGGGACTTACATAGTATTAGGGCTCATGCACTCGTGTGTTGTGCAGTCCGCAAAACACAAATCCTCAAAAAAAAAAGTATGATATTCATGTTGGATCCGTTTTTTTGCTGCTCCATTGTAACAATGCCTGTCCTTGTCTGCAAAACGGACAAGAATAGAGCATGTTCTATCTCTTTGCGGAATGGACATGCGGAAACGGAATTTTTTGCGGACCAGTTGAAATGAATTGTTCCGCATACAGACCTGTAAAAGAACGGAATGGAAAAAAAATATGCTCGTGTGCATGAGCCCTTAGGCAGGTGGTTTTAACATTATAGCTAGTGTATAGATGTGTCCACCCTTCAGCTCTAACTTGCTTAACCCTTAGGATCCCGGATGTTTTCACATTTTTGCGTTTTCATTTTTTTTTCCCTATCTTCCTTGAGCCATAATAAGCTGTATGAGGGCTTATTTTTTCCAGGACAAGTTGTACTTTCTAATGCAATTATTTATTATGGCATACAATGTAGTGGGAAGCAGGAAAAAACTTTCAAATAGGGTGGAATTGGGGGGGGGGGGGGGACGCAATACCTCCACCATTTTACGGGTGCCCACGGCGTTCCATTTGCAGTAAAACTGGCCTGTTCTCTTCATTCTCTGGGTCAGTGCGATTATGATACTACATATGTATAGTTTTTTATGTCTAAATGGTGTAAAAATAAATTTTTACTTCAGTACTGTACAGAGCGGGAGCTCCGTGCAGTATTAGAATGTATTGGGTCCGATGAGCCGAAGTTATTACCATAACTTCAGAAATTGATTTAGACTCTAAAAAAAAAACATTTCCCGAACTCATGTTGGGTTAGTTTTCTCCAGTTCTGGAAAAAATGTTTTAGTCTAAATCAATTTCTGAAGTTATTATGCGAAGTCTACGGCTTATTGGGGCCAATACCTTGTAATACTCCTACGGAGAGCTCGCAAAGGGTTACCTGTACAGAAATGAAGTTTTATACAAATCGACTTCAGATGTTTCATCCGAAGTTGATTCGCTCATACCTAGTTATGATGTTTATTTTTTTTTATTTTTACCTTTGTTTTTTAGGCCCCCAGGGGTGTAACAACATGCAGTCATCAGTTTGCCATTTCAGTATAGCAATGGGATTCAGTACATTGCTAAATAGAAAATTCTGTATTTTCCACCTGCAGGCTTACATTGGAATATAACTGTGAAAGGCCTGCTAGGTTCCAGCAGGCTCAGGTCTTTCAAAGCGAATGAACGGCTCTCCCGATCAGAGTACCTTGGAACCGATCCAGAGTTCGGGAATTGTTTTTTTACAGTAGAAACCAATTTTTGAAGTTATTATGCAAAGTCTCACGAGACTTCACAAAGTAATAACTTCGACTTATCAGAGCCAATACATTCTAATACTGTACGGAGCGCTCACTCCGTACAGTATTGAAATAAAGTTTTATGCGAATCGACTTCGGATGTTTCATCCGAAGTCAATTCACTCAACCCTAATCACCATATTCTGACTCCTTAACATTTGTTTTATAGTTATATCTACTGAGCTGTGTGGGGGCAATCTGTAGTTTTTATTGAAACCATTTTGGAGTGTGTGACTTTTTGATCACATTTTTGGGGGGTAAGAGAAGTGATGAAAAAATGGCAAATTGGCCTTTTTGACCCTTTATTCTGTTTTAGATTTTAATAGCATGGACGTTTTCGGTCACTGTGATGCCCATGATTATATTTTTTTTAATATTTATGTATTTTTATAATTATGTGGAAAGGGAGGTGGTTTAAACTTATATTTTTTACAGTTTTTATATATTTCTTTACAGTTTTTTTTTTGTTTTACTTTTTTATGATTTGAAGCTCGTTTTTGAGTCTACAAATTCCATAAAAATTTTATTTTTTTTTAATTCTAAACCATCATGAATTTTTTACATCCATTGTTTGTACAGAATTGCTCATTTCTTATGTTGACCTGCCACCTGCTGGCCAAAAGAAGAAATGCAGCTTCAATGCCCTGGGTCTCTTCAGATAGATCCAGCGTATTGTAATCAATCACCGGCATCCTCATTGGCTGCAGAGGATGCCAGTAAGAAGCCCGGAAGCGCAAGCTTCCGGATTATTCACCCTTTAGATGCCATGTTCTCACTTGATCATAGCATCTAAAGGCTTTAATGACCGAAATCGGCATTATTGCTGGTCGCGGTGATTAGCCGTGGGTCTCTGCTGTTTGAAACGGCAGAAAACCCACTGGCCATGATGCCTGCTGCACGCGCGAGCCGGCGCCATGTTTGCACTTCACTCCATATCAGTAGCGAAGGGGTTATGGTCTCCCATACAATATCACCACATGCTGGCAAAACCCTTGAGAGGCTGCAATGTACAACACAACCACTGGGTGGCATCACTAGATACATATGGGATAGACATCTTGTGACACAATATCAGAATGGTATTGTTTTATAAAGCTGGATATCTCGTGGCATGCATATCAGGAGATGTCCAGCCAAGAGGTAAAGTAAGGTAGGACAGGTATATATATATAAAAAATTGTGTGGTCATGTTTACCATAATTTTAACTATTTGTGTGTGTGTGTGTATATATATATATATATATATATATATATATATATATATATATAATATTGTTGCTCCTATTCTGTTATTTTATGTAGTAAGTAAATGCTGCAATATCCAGGGCAACTTTGTTACCATTAGAACTTTAGAGCTGGAGACGGAGGACAAAGACGCATGTACTCGCTCGCCCTCGCGGGATAAGACACTGATAAGATGGTTCCTCGTCAAGGATCGCTGAGTCGTAATTAAGTTACATTCATGGCTATTGGTTTTTGAAGGATGATTGGTAAATGACTGGCTTGATGTGCTTTGTACGGATAGTGTTCGATAGGCTGATGATTTTTTTTTTTATCCAATTTTTCCCCCCCCCTCCTCTGTCAGAAAATCCCGTTGAGTCTGATAATGTAAATGTGGCATTTCTTATGCCGAACAAAAGAGCAAGGAAATGAGCTATCTTGTCTAATCATTCAGTTGTTTAACACAGACTTCCAGTGCAGGCTTAATTGGCTGGAAAGCACTTGACATGTGAAGTTAGAGCTGCTCGAAATGCGTGTTTGAGTAAATTTTAAAATAAATGACAGCTAAATTGTACCTAGGGAAATTACAAAGCCTTCAACACAGTTAATTTTTTTTTTTTTTTTTGGTAGGATTAGTTGTGGTGACGATTTCATCACTAGTCTCCTTGAAGATTCCTTATTGTCGCATTGGCCAATTTAGGTTAACCCTTGCCTGCCTGGAGACATTTTTTTAAATCTTTTTTTAATTTTCAAAGGGTTACCTGTATAGAAAGAAATGCCCGTCAGTTCGCATTCTTGTTTTTCACCAAGTGCCGACATCTGCTGCAGATTAAAGCTGGAAGGATTTGGGGTGGGGTGGGGGGGTTAAGTTTTTTTTATTTTTTTTTATTCTGCAGTCCTCGCTCGTAATTCCCCTTTCTCTCCTCCTCTAGTGGTTTTCAGGTTTGAGAGCTTTTCAATCAGCAAAGCCCTTAGGTAAATTGCCACTTAGCTTAAGCTTTGTGCGTAACGCTGCAGCACTCCATCGTAATATCAATCAATATTATGCATTTGCCACGTTACATCCCCCTCCCCTCCATTAAAGTTATAGAGTGCATGCTCCTGTGTGCACACAAGTAGTGATTAAAAAATGGGGCTTGTGTGTGTTTAAACACAGCGACTCAACACGTGTGTGTGCGTGGGGAGTAAGTCAGGAGCCATCCATTGATCAATGTCGGCCGTTCCCACTGATCTTGGTGGGATCGGGCTATGATTTTATGTGTATGTTGACCGTCCCCCCGTCGGCAGATTTGAGCGGAGGGGATGTAGTCAAGCCTAAGGGCGCATTGACAGGACTGTGCCGCGCTTTGCGATCCGCAAAACACAGATGCCACCCGTGTGCGGATGGCCCATTATAGATATGCCTATTCTTGTCTGCAATTGTGGACAAGAATAGGACATGCTTTTATATTTTTTGCGGGGCAGCGGAACAGAGCAACAGATGCGGACAACACACTGTGTGCGGTCCACATTTTTTGCGGCCCCATTGAAATGTCATGTGAATAAGCCCTAAGCCTTTTATTCCACAGACGTTAACCCATAGTCAGAGATGTTTAGCAGCGGTATGTTCCTCTCTCCTCACTGAAAACATCACGAATGCATGTTTGAAGTCCGTGAAGGTGGCCCCAGGTTAAAAAGTATGCTCCCTGGAGGTCTGACCGATGGTACCCCCAATGATCAGGTCAATAGGGGTCCCTGAGATTCCTGTCTGAATGGAGTGGTGGTCTTAGTATGGTCAGGCGTCCGGCTTCCTAACCGTTACAGGGCCTGGGTGTGCTCCTTTTCTGAGGCTTCACGCTCATACTGCAGCATTGCACCGTCGGAGCGTGAGCTGCAGCCCCAAACTGACTTGAGGCTTCTCTCAACCCAGTCAGTCACTAGAGCTGGTGGACATGTCACTCTGTGACTGACTGAGGGTGATAGAAGCACTCTGGGCCTCGCACAGCTCACCTTCAGGTCTTCACGGTTTTTTGGGGGGGGTTTTTTCCTTTTCTATCTTTTTTCTGCACCGCAGGTTAGCAGAGTTGGAGCGTGGCCTAGAATGTCCTCCTTTTTGAGTTGAAGCAAGGTGATGTGTCTGTGTGTCTACCACTCCGTTCACTTTTATGGGACTTCCAGAGATTACTCTTTACTCGGCGGTCCCACAGAAGTGACTTGATCGAGTGATCATGTGCACCACCACTCTGTTCATACAGGGAATTTTTGGCCCCTGATTCTCTTCATCAGTGGGGATACCAGCAGTCGGACCCCTAGGAATCCTGCATCATGGATAGGTGACAAATGTTAGAAAACCTCAGATGGGAAGCAGATCTTCTCCGGTAAGTCAAAAGTATAAAGAAAAAATTCTCTGATATTCTACACTAGCCCTCTGCTCTAGAGGTGACCCCAGCATTTCTCCTCATCAAGTCATAATTTCTCCAAATCATCCGTTGGTAGTATTAACTCCTTCAAGACCTTGAGGTTCTCAATTTTTTGCATTTTCATTTTCTACTCCCTTGATTCCCAGATCCACAACTTTTTTTTATTTTTCTGTTCACATAGCCGTATGAGTGCTTGTTTTTTGTTGAACAAGTTGTACTTTCTAGTGGCAAAATTACAAACGGACTAGAACTGGAAAAAATTTTTTTAATTCCTCCACAGTTTAAGCCTACATGAAAACGGCAGTGTTTTTTTTGCGGCCTTCGTTCCATCTTGCGGATCCGATGGTTTCCCATTCATTTCTATGGATCCGTAAAAAATGCGGATGCCTCTTCCGTTGCCTGTCCGCTGTCCGCATTTCACGTCCGCATCCATTTTTTTTGCGGATGGTTGCTTGGAAACCAGGGCACTTGTACAGGTACTTTAAGAAACTGTTTTAAGCCTTCCGTTTTTTTTGCGGATCCGCAAAAAAAACAGAAGACACACGGAAACACAACCTACAAAATTTGCAGACACACGGAACGGATGTGGATGTGAAAAAAAAAGGAAGACTGATCCGCGATTTGCGGACAGCAAAAACAACTGTCGTGTGCATGTAGCCTAATCTGTTTGTTTTTTACTGCGTTCCCCATGTGGTAAAACTGACCCGCCCCTTTTTTATTCTCCGGGTCAGTACAGATAAAAGTACAGATACATTTTTGTATTTCTTGTGTTGTAATACTGGAAAAAAATAAATAAAAACTTTAGGAAAAAATATTTCTTTTTCTTTTCATCGAACATTTCTATTTTTTTTAAGTTATGTCTATGGAGCTGTGTGGGGACTCATTTTTTGCGGGGCAATCTGTAGTTTTACTGATACCATTTTGGAGTGTCTATGACTTTTTGATCACTTTTTATTACTTTTTTTTTTGGGAACCGAATCAATAAAAAAAAATGGCGAATCTCCCATTGTGATTTTATATTTTTTTTTCCATTATGCCACTCGCTGTATGGGATAAATATTTTTATATTTGAATAGTGTGAGCATTTTGGGACACATCAATGCTTATGATTAGGGATGAGCAAATCGATTTCAGATGAAACATCCAAAGTCGATTCGCCTAAAACTTTTTTTAAAGGCATTCTGTCACCACTTTTAAGCCCTGTGAGCTAAACATATGCTCATGTTCATGGTCTCATTATGATTCCTAATGTGGCCTTATAAATGAGATCTGTGGCTGTGAGATGCCGCGCGTGCCAGGCTTCTTCTAGCGTAGTGTGCATGTGCCGGCACTTCGCTAGAAGGAGCCGATCCAAGCAGTCCGTACGGGCGCATCAGGTTGAGCCTGTGCGCACGCGCGGCATCTCACAGCGGGAGAAGGGGGAGGGAGAGCCAGCACAGAGGAGTAGGAAGCGGCGCAGAACTCTTGGAAGGCGGCGCTGGGCACGAACGGCGATGGCTGCAGCCGGGCACCCTGCATCCCCGGACCTCCCCTTGGGCACCTTATTTGTATGATTGACAGGTTAGTAAAACCGGTTTTTTTGAAAAATTGACAGAATCCCTTTAAATACTGTACGGAGCGAGCACTCTGTATATTATTAGAATGTATTGGCTCCGATGAGCTGAAGTTATTACTTCGCGAAGTCTCGCGAGACTTCGCATAATAACTTCAGAAATTGATTTAGACTGTAAAAAACAGAACCAGAGTTCGGGAAATGTTTTTTTTTACAGTCTAAATCAATGCCCTTTGGCTCTATGCCCCCTCCATAGTAGAAATGCCCATTGTGCCCCCTTCACATTAGTAATGCCCTCAGTGCTCCCTCCATAGTAGAAATGCTTTCTGTGCCCCCTCCATAGTAATAGTTTTTTGTGCCCCCTCTATAGTAGTAATGTCCTCTGTGCCCCCTCTGTATTAAATAAAAAAAACAAAAAACAAAATAAAAACACAGTGACTACTCACCTTGTCCCGCTCCTGAAGCTCACATACCTCTCTTCCCTGCAGGCACAGATCGCTCTGCAGCATGGTGTGGGCGGAGCTTATGCAGATTTCTGGGCTGCAGGCTCCTCCCACACAGGACTGCAGCAAGATCTGTCTCTGCAGGCTGAATGGTGGAGCGGGGAGAAGTCTTCCTGCTTTACTATTCTGTGCCCCGCCGGCCTGAAGGAGGGGAGAAGCGTGGGGAGTTGAGCGGTAAGTTACAGGACCCAGCTTCCTGCGCTACTGCAATGATCGCTTCCATCTGTATTGATTAAAGCGCTCATTGCTTCTTGCACCCCCCTGAGAGCCGGCACACGGGGCGGACTACCCCCTTCCTTAGCACACCACTGCTCTGCTTCTAGTGCTTCACAATTATAATCACCTGTGCAGTGGGCCCTGGCACTTGCCCGGGTATCCCGGGTGCTGACGCAGGCCTTGCCCCCAAGGGTGTAACAACATGCAGTGATCAGTTTGCCATTTCTGTATAGCAAGGGGATTCGGTACATTGCTAAATAGAAAGTTCTGTATTTTCCACCTGCAGGCTTATATTGGAATAAAACTGTGAAAGGCCTGCTAGGTTCCGGCAGGCTCAGATCTTTCAAAGCGAATGAACAGCTCCCCCGATCTGAGTGCCCCGCCGGCCTGAAGGAGGGGAGAAGCGTGGGGAGTTGAGCGGTAAGTTACAGGACCCAGCTTCCTGCGCTACTGCAATGATCGCTTCCATCTGTATTGATTGAAGCGCTCATTGCTTCTTGCACCCCCCTGAGAGCCGGCACACGGGGCGGACTACCCCCTTCCTTTGCACACCACTGCTCTGCTTCTAGTGCTTCACAATTATAATCACCTGTGCAGTGGGCCCTGGCACTTGCCCGGGTATCCCGGGTGCTGACGCAGGCCTTGCCCCCAAGGGTGTAACAACATGCAGTGATCAGTTTGCCATTTCTGTATAGCAAGGGGATTCGGTACATTGCTAAATAGAAAGTTCTGTATTTTCCACCTGCAGGCTTATATTGGAATAAAACTGTGAAAGGCCTGCTAGGTTCCGGCAGGCTCAGATCTTTCAAAGCGAATGAACAGCTCCCCCGATCTGAGTGCAGGGGAGCTGTTCCAGACCTGGACGTGCCTCTCTTCTGGGCTTTCAGAACGCGTGGACACATTTGACCACGGCATCGGAGGGGTTAAATGTCTACAATCAGCGTCGATTTCGGACATAATCCTAGGTGTCTGCTGTAAAAAAAAAAAATTATATTAGACACGAGATACATGTATGCCGGAAGGGCAGGGAAGGATTGATGGTGCAAACCTAATTTATAATCTGTAAAGCATTTTGTAGATATTTTGGGGGTTCTTGATTATTTTTTTTATTCTTTCTTTTTTTCAAATGGGTTCATACCTGATGCAGTTTTATAATTGTGGCCACCCTTAGTAAAGATCTACACTTGCCCATGATTGGGGGAAACTTGGATATCGCTCTGTATGGGCGGCTGTGGAAGGGACCTTTAAAACTACTGATGCCTTTTCTGTGTCCTGTTTTTCATCAGGAAAGTTAAAAGGACACTGACGCATTTTTGGCCTGTCGCGCCCTGTTATGTACAGGACGCAGACAATTTGTAACATAAAACAGTAATTTACCAGTTTTTATGTTTCATTATACTCCTCTACTTGCTCGGTTGTATTTTTTTATCCTCTCTGATCCGGTTTACTATGGAATTCCGGACTACAATAAAAATGTAAAACGTCTCCTGCTCGAGCTTTGAAACCTACTTTTTTTTATTATTATTATTATTATTACATCTAAGAGCTTTTTTTTTTTTTTTTCCCATTTTCCCCAGTGTCTTTCTTTTAATTTCCTTTCCATCACGGTTCCATACGCAGAGAATATCTTTTCACATTGTGCTTTCTGAGACTGAAGTCAATTAGCTTGTCCATTTGACTGGCACCATAATCGTTCATTAATTAATCGTTTTGACCTAAAACAGTTCTATTCACGCTGTGGGAATTGGGTATAGTCAGCACTGACTATAGGATAATTGTTTTGCCATCATTTTGAAAAGCTGAATTTTCTCTCTGAATGTAATGGCAATCATAGACTGCCTTTCTCCGTATTTATAGATCCATCTATCTCGCGCTCTGCGCTGTCGATCTTACCTCTCAATAGACAAGCCGGCTCGCCATTGTTTGATGCCGTTTTCAAAGTTTTTGGGATTTTTAAATGGGGCAGATACATCAAAGATGTGCTTTAGTAAAAAAAAATATATATGTATTTTAATAAAATATAGAATATATCACCAGATGTGACCATGTAAAATTGTACCCCGCTCCTGTTCTCCCCATCGTAAGCTCACGTGTCACCCAGCTGCAATGCTTCCACGAGCGTTACATGACCGTAATCTGAAGCGATACCCTCAGAGGGACTCTATCTCTGCGGCAGCGGCACTTTGCAGCCTTAAAGTGAACCTGCAATTTAGTCTTTACGCCAAATGACAAAAAAAAAAAAAACAGTAAACGTCTCAGTGGGGTGCCGGAGGGGTGCACGACAGGGACTGATAAATAGGGAAATGGCATGGGAACCCGTGGAGTAGGGCTCATTTTCACCCTTTTGTCAGTATTACTGCAATCAAATGAACGTTTCCCTTTCATGTGTATTTTACTTTTTTTTAGCACAACCCCGCATCTGGGTGTAAAATAGTAATTCAGTTGCATGGCAACGCAGGCCGCTCGCAACGGGTAAAAAATAAAAAAGGCAGTTTGATGGTAAGGTGTAAAATACGTTTATTTTAAAGGCAAGTAAAGTATGACATTTGTATGCTCCTGGTAAGTGTTGTCTTTTATATGCTGCCTCACACAAGCCAGATGGCACATCTTTGTGCACCGCTGCCAGCTATGTTTTAATTCAAGTTTTAGTAGCTTTCTACTGTAATTTCGACCTGCAGAAGCGATGCGCCCAGGAACTTCGTAGCAAAACCACATCAGCTTGTGAAACTGGGCATGGTTTTGCCAGTCGCCATAAATGGGAGCAGTTCGACATATATGAAAGCACCCTTAGACTTGGCTGACTGGCCATAGGTCCTACAGTGAAACTGCCCGGTGGGCCGATGCCCAGGGGGTTGCCTGAGCCCGCCTCGCGGCCAGCTGGTGGCAGTTTTTGGGGCAGTATTTTGTGATGCACTGGGGTGGTATAATGTGCAATATTGTGATATTGATTGTGGCATCCTCCACTGGATGTCTCCTTACAGAGAAATTCTAGAAGCGCTGCCTCCATACTGTGAAGCCCTCTGGAGGCGCTGCTACTACTGCTTGGGAGAAGGGAGAGGGCCCTTCTGCTTTTTACAGTATTTTGGGGTATATCAGTCTTACTACTACTGAAGAATTGGGGAACCCTGTTTCCAGTATTTATGGGAAAGGTTGAGAAGGGCAGATCATGCTGCTGCTACTAAGGGCTTATGTACACGACCGTATGTATTTTGCAGTTCACAAAACACGGATACGCAAAAAAAAATTATATCTGTGTGACGTCCTTGTTGCATCCATTTTTTTCGCGGATCCATTGTAACAATGCCTGTCTTTGTCTGCAGAACGTACAAGAATAGGACATGCTCTATTTTTTTTTCTTTTTCCGGAACGGACATACGGACACAAAATGCACACAGGAATTTCCATTTTGTCAAGCCTCATTGAAATGCATGGTTCCGCATACGGACCTGTAAAAAAACGGAACAAAAACTGAAAAAATATAGGTTCATGAGACCTTAGGGGAAGGAGATACTCTGCTGCTGCTTATCTAGGGGCAGTGAGGGAAGACCTTGTAGCTGCTGCAGGTGTAAGAGGAGCACTGCTTTGATGCTTATTGCAGCGTTCACGCCTCCTGGTTGCAGAGTTTTTGGAGCATTCAGAACAGGTTTAAGAGGAAGAGGAGGTATAAGGGTTTCTGACATTTTGGGGGGAAAACAGTGGCGGACTGGAAACTTAAATTTGCCCTGGATAAAAAACTAAAAGTCGCCTTTATGTTGAAGACAGGTCCTCCTTGACGTAAGGCGGGGAAACCCAAGTAGGTATGGCCAGAAATAACATAGTGCAGCACAAAATACCGTCCCAGCTGAACCAAATGCCACAGGGCAGTAGAAAATAACCCCCCAAAAGCTGCCCCTCTGTAGTGGCCAACAACGGCTTTGATGTTTAGTCCTCCTCCATTTGTCCCTAATTAATATATGGAGCAGGAAGCTTAGGAGCGGAGATGTAGGCCACAGCACTACCAGGCCTACCTTCAGCATGCTGCTTGTACTTCCCCTTTAATGATCCCTGTAATGCCCCCAAGAAGAAAAGTCTCCAATGCAGACCACAGGCCTTTTCCAGCCATTTGTAACCTTCCTTATGTATTGGGCTGTGGTCTGTTAGGGTGAACAACAGGGCAAGTAGCTATAGACAACCATGCACCGCTACCGTATTTAATGGTATCACTGTTCTGAAAACAGCCATACACTTGAATTCGGGGGGTGCCATCAACCGCTGTCCAGGTACATAAGTACCTGTTTCTCCAGTGTTAATTCTGAGAGCATCTGATCTTTATGTACCTGGCCAGTGACCATGTGGAGGGCTTGGGCAGCCCCCTGGGCATCGGCCCACCAGGAAATTTCCTTTGCCCCCGGTTGAAAACTTTGTCTTCTGGTTTATCTAAGCTCAACCGTGCAGTGTCTGCAGAGCCTGTCCTTGTGGACTCCTAATTGGATCCACTATACATATTTCTTACCAGGAAAAGTGCAGCCAGGGACCTGCCCCCCAAAAAAGTATTGCTTGATATGTCATTGGTGGTGGTCTGACTTCAAGAACCCACATTAATCCCACGTATGGACTAGTCATGGTTACAGACACCAATGAAGTAATTGCTGCACATATGTGATGCTCTCTATTGTAATGACTGAGAATTATAAAGGTCTCTGAGAGCTCTTATTCAGAAGTTTGCAAAAACTCATTCATTTCAGTAGAGTTTTCCAGTGACTGTCAATTTTCCATTTGGCGGTCAATGCTGGACTGGCTCGGTCCAAAAATGAGAACTTGGTTTTTCTTAATTTTTGTTCTTCTGCTTTGTGCTATAGGAACGATCTGCCCGCCTCCCTGAATGCTATGACCGAGTGCATTGAAAAGTACAAGTGCGCCCCTCTGTTACATGACGTGCTGAGCATCCTAGTGGAGAAAGGAGAAACAGATTTGCTTAAAAAAGGTGCGTATAAAATCCACTTCCTGAGTAATAATTCCTTTTTGGAATTATTTTTCCGTGTCATGATTACAAATCAGCCAAGATTTTCCTACCTACAGTAATGCATATGTTAACGGACGGACAGGTACTAAATCCAAAAGGTTTTCATGCCTGATGTTGGAATGTGTCCAGATTGTAGTCAAATATTTGCGGCATAGGCGACATTAACGTGAATGTGAGCGTTTTAACATCGTTTTATATACAACATGTCTGTGCTCATTAGTTCATGTTGCTTTACTGTAGTTGGAGATTCTCTTGATACAGGGCTTCAGATCCCCAGCAAGGACATAGTTAAAGGGGTTTTTCTGGGCTGATGTTGATTACATTCTTGGTATAGGTACATTGAACTCAATAATAGTACAGTATATTCCAGAGCGCCTCCTTGTGGCGGCTGCAGGGAGCCAGACAGTCACATTTAAAAGGGTTTTTGGAGCTTCCAATATGATGAACCTTTCCTTATCATAGGTCATCAGTATTCGATCGGTGGGGGCCGACCCCCACAGCTGCTCCCTGCAACCATCAGCACCAGAATCACCTCCTGTAGCGGAACAGGAAGCACGACCCTGTTTTCTGTGCCGTAGCCGTGCCGAGTTACTGCAGCCCATATCACATTCACTTAGACGTTGCGCTAAAGTACCAGCAGCAGGCACCTGGGCGTACAGGTGGGCTACTGTAAGGGAGGGGCTGGAGATCTTATGGGTACCCCTCCTCTTTGCTGATCTGTAGAAGTCCCGATGATTGGAACCCTACGAAAGGGATGGGCCATTAATTTGGTTTTTGGGACCCCAAATATTTTTTCTTAAAGGGGTTTACAGGATTAGAAAATTGTGGCTGCTTTGATCCAACGTACGTACCACACCTGTCTTCATGGGTTGTAATACCGCACGCAACCTGTGGACAGGCTTGGTGATGCTATTAGAAGAAAGCAGCCATGTTTTTATAACTCTGGACAACCCATTGCCCAAGATTGGAAACTTAAAGTGCCCTTATGTTATAGAATGGTCCAAATTGACAGAATGGACGATACAAGTAGGCAGGGTCTGCAATACTATAGTGCAGCACAAAATAACGCCCCAGCACAACCAAATACCACAGTGCAGTTCAAAATACTGCCTCAGCAGAAGCGAATACCACAATGCTGCACAATATACTGCCTAAGCAGAAGCGAATACCACAGTGCTGCACAATATACTGCCTCAGCAGAAGCAAATAGCACAGTGCAGCACAATATACTGCCTCAGCAGAAGCTCATACCACAGTGCAGCACAATATACTGCCTCAGCAGAAGCTCATACCACAGTGCAGCACAATATACTGTCTCAGCAGAAGCAAATACCACAGTGCAGCACAATATACTGTCTCAGCAGAAGCAAATACCACAGTGCAGCACAATATACTGTCTCAGCAGAAGCGAATACAACAGTGCAGCACAATATACTGTCTCAGCAGAAGCAAATACCACAGTGCAGCACAATATACTGTCTCAGCAGAAGCGAATACCACAGTGCAGCACAATATACTGTCTCAGCAGAAGCGAATACCACAGTGCAGCACAATATACTGTCTCAGCAGAAGCGCATACCACAGTGCAGCACAATATACCGCCTCAGCAGAAGCAAATACCACAGTGCAGCACAATATACTGTCTCAGCAGAAGCAAATACCACAGTGCAGCACAATATACTGTCTCAGCAGAAGCGAATACCACAGTGCAGCACAATATACTGTCTCAGCAGAAGCGAATACCACAGTGCAGCACAATATACTGTCTCAGCAGAAGCGAATACCACAGTGCAGCACAAAATACCGCCTCAGCAGAAGCAAATAGCACAGTGCAGCACAATATACTGTCTCAGCAGAAGCGAATACCACAGTGCAGCACAAAATACCGCCTCAGCAGAAGCAAATAGCACAGTGCAGCACAATATACTGCCTCAGCAGAAGCAAATAGCACAGTGCAGCACAATATACTGCCTCAGCAGAAGCAAATAGCACAGTGCAGCACGATATACTGTCTCAGCAGAAGCAAATACCCCAGTGCAGCACAATATACTGCCGCCTTTACCACCGTATTCAACTTTATCACTGTCCTGAGGATGGTGATACAGTTGAGTTCAGGAGGGTGAACAATTACCTAATGCTCCTAGCTGAGCATAGGATCGATATGTACCAGGCCTGCTGCCATGAGGAGGGCTCAGAAGGCCCGCTGGGCATCGGCCCACTGAGAAATTTCCCTGTCGAGTCTATGGCCATTCTGCCCCTGCATTTACCCATTTACATAGACCAATATGTTGCAACACAAGACCAACGGAACAGCAAGTTGCGACTAGTGTAACATCGCTGTTTGCCGCACGTACTGCACGTCCTCCAGATCACATCCCCCTGTATAAACATGAATTACGTGTCTGCCATCAAATTGCTTCTTTGTAATGTTTCTCGGTTAAGTTGCATGCGTGATCTTTTGTATCCCTTCTGGGAAGAATTATCATTTTCCCCCTTCTCTTTTTGTACATTTTAAGTAGTTCTTCCTAGACATTGCCAAGAGCCGAAGTGTAATTTGCATTGTATCGACTCACAAAGCCTAATTCATGTCATCTCATTGCTGCTTGGACATATCTAATATTCAAGCTCTGAATCCATTTTTTTTCTCCATGTAGAAATGTTTATACGAGAAGCCAAAGAGAAAAGGCTTTTTGTAGCACTTAGAACATTTTGCTAACCTAAGCGTTTAATTACAAGCCTTCCCATTGAGCCGCCTTTTTTTTTAATCCAAAGAGTCCGCGGTTAGTCCAGACGTTTCAACAAAGCCTAATGAATGACAGGTATTATGCTGACAATATTATCCCGGTGCCCTCCCATGTTTTCCTGGATAATGAATTAAACCATCAGCGACCATGCTTCATTCTAACTCCCAGGCCCTTTAGACGAACGTTCGCTGCGGCTTTTGTGGATAATAGCCGTACGTTTTGTAATTGATCTGTAATTGAGACTCACCTTTTCACTGGGAACATGTACTGCTGCGGGCACAGCCATTTTCTCATTCCTCCCTAGGACTACATGAATAGACTTTATTTTACCCTTTTAAAAACTTTATATGTGATTAGGGAGGGGAAAGGTGAGCACCTTTTTTTTTTTTTTTTTTCTTTTCTTTACCAAATCATTCACTTTTTGAAAGCTGATTATAAACGTGAAAGCAAATCCAGCTCACTGAGAAGTCTATTGTACAGGGCAAGACTCACTAGGTAACTATGCTGGTGAACCCTGCTGTAAACCTATGGACAATGTACCATCTAAAGCTGCCCATACCTTCATTCAGCTGGTGGCTATTCCCCCAGACTACCCATACACCTGCACACTTGGTTTGGCCAAGCGTGCATCTATTCTATTTGGGGACAGGAAAGTACGCTGCAGCCAGGCTCCTTCTTGAGAAGAAAGAGACCTTTCCTCTGCAGTCGTGACATCGCCATACACATTAGATGGTTGGGCAGTCCAATCAAAAAAGGTGGCTCATTCATTTGATGTATATGATGAGTCTGTCACTAAATACCTCTCAATAAAACCAGCTGACATGGGAGCTGTGCCCTTGTCAGCTGAATCTAATGATGTTGGTCCTATCTCGCTCCGTGGCTGTATTGCAGAGAAAACAGTGTTTTTTTAATAATGTGCAAACGAGTCCCTGGGTGCAACAGGGATAATGCTGTTGCACCCAGAGGCTCTACTCACTCTCCTACAGGCCACGCCCCCACCACTTGTATGGACCTGGCCAGGTAGTGAAGACGTTATCATGCCTGGCCTCAAAGTCTTGCGCCTTCACCTTTGTTTTAGAGTTTTCCGTGAGGCCACTACAGAATCCATCAGCCAGGTTGCTTCTTTGTAGTGCGCCGGTACCAAATGCTAAAGCAAAGGTGTAGGGATGAGACTTCGGGGCCTGGCTTGATTATGTCTTCACTGCCCTGTGAAAGTGGTGATGGAACGGCCTGCAGGGGAGTGAGCGGAGCCACTAGGTGCAGTGGTAACACCCATGTTGCACCTAGGGACTCATTTGCATATTACTAAAATTATTGTTTTCTCCGCACTGCAGCCACTGGGGTGGGACCAACTCCATTCGATTCAGCTGAAAAGGACACATCCCCATGTCAGCTGGTTTTATTGAGAGGTATCTAGTGACAAATTCCCATTAAATAATAAACAGTACAGGTGAATATAAGAAACTTTGTAATATTCTTATCAGCCCCTATCTCCCTCTCTCAGCTCACTTTTCTTCCTCCCCCCTCCATATACTTCTATGAGCAGCGCATGTTTTTCTCTGCAGCTCCAGCACCCTCTCCATAGACTTTTATTGGAAGCTGTAATCTGATCTGATTTAGGAGGTGAAGTTTAGACTTTACATAAATTAATAGTACAGCTGAATATGAAAATATTTATAATATATTGTATACGAGAACAATTCACCTTTTTTTCCTCTAGCAGCTCACTCCTCCTCCCCATTCTCACTCTATAGACATATGGACGGAATATTTGTCTCTGCACTTCCTCCTTCCCTCTCTATAGACATCTATGAGCAGCTATAATCTGATCTTTCAGTGAGCGGACAGTCCGCCTTGTCTCTCAAAACAGACTTGGCAAGCAATGTTAGGGAGAGAAAGAGACATTTTTTACAACAATATATTACGAACTTTCCTATAGTAACTAGTTGTACTGATGTATGCAAATTTTTTACACTGATTATTTAAGGGCCGTCTACGACCAACCTAAACTTTTGTCTTTGGCCACATAACCTTTGCTTTTAAGTAGTTAAAGAATCCCTGTTACAAAAGCTAAAAAAATATTTTTTTAAAAATCTTTATTTCCGTTTAAATGCAGTTTTCTGAGTGGTTAGGACAGAACTTTTTCTCACATCATTTATCATTCGAAATTATCACAAGTTATTGGTCAGATTGACTTAAAGGGATTGTCCGCTATTAACTATTGATGACCTATCCTCCTGTCCAATACCAGACACAACCCATGGACAGGAGTGGCCCTTTTTTTTTGAAGAAAGCAGCCATATTTTCTACTCCTGTGCTAATACCTTTATTGCCCTCTAGAATACTGTACCTAGTTTTTTCCTTTGATGCTACGTACTGTATGCTTCATGCATTGTTCTTGTGACGATCAAGTCATAGAAACCTCGTAACAATGAAAACCTTTTTGTCGCCAACAGCTGTGGACCGCTTAAGTGACTTCATGGGTGAGCAGTCCATGCTCCATGAACTTTTCTTTGCTTTCATCCGAGCTGGAAAATACAGCGAGGCCGAGAAGATTGCAGAGGTGAGACTCATAAATGCACTCCTCTAATCACGGTGTCACGAAGCGGCCATGTTTAATTGGAGCACATTTATTACGGTAACCTTTAATTATGCCGCTTCGGGTTCATATTAATAGAATATAGCTTTAATAATGGGAAGGCTGGAAAAAAGGAAAGGACAGGCCTTAGTCGGCCAGCTACATAAGTATGTCTTTATCAGTGTAATTATAGAGCAGGACAAGCAGCCTCATCTGCGTCTGGAATCTGTCTCCTTGGCTTATTGTGGTCAGATGGAGGGGAGGAAGATGCCGATGTTTGCATAGGACATCTTGAATTAAGGAACAATTAAATTATCGTAGCATTCCTGGGTGTAAAGTTGTTTAATCCTCGGAGCTCAGGAATTCTTTGTTGTACTTAAAAGCTCTGGAATTTAATTTGCGTCCGTCCTTGCTAAGATTTAGCCGTTGCGCTGGTCTTTGAGTTAATCAGCCAAGTGCTGCTGGCTAACGTTTGGCATTTCTATTTACCGGGATGTTTTTTTTTTATTCTCCTGTTTGTCTTTTATTTTCATTGTCCCCTCCCGCCGTGGTAAGCAGCTTATAGGACTGGGGTAGGTGACAAATTTGGTCTGCTAGGGCTTAGTATATTTTATCTGGGAGTTGATTGAAATTTTCCTTCCTGAAACTGATAAGTCGAAAGAGAAGCCGTAGAGAGTGCGCCTAGAGAGTAATTATGTTCCTCGTAACTTTTTTTTTTTTTTTCATTCTCCTGGGTTATTTTTCTAAGGGGCACTGTGTATTATTGGCACACTGTAAGGATTTGTAATTCTGTCTTTTACTGATCTTCCTAGGGCATTTAAAGGAACGGGACATTCAATTATAAGACAGAAGAGCTTTAGTGAAAAGGCTTTTCTTTTTGTTAAATACAGATTTCCGTAATTGGTTTAATATCATTTATATATAATTGGCAATTCTAAAGATAAAGTGAATTCCCACCCTATACACCATTTTGTGTTTTTCTAGCAGTCAGACTCTGAGCTCTGTTTTCCAGATACAGAGGTTTAAATTCCCTGCATAGACATAGGCTACATGATGGAAATTGTGGATGCCGCCACTTTTTACATTGAACATCACCATAAAATAGCAATACATTTTCTTAAAGGGATGTTCCCATCTGGGTATTCATGGGATATTCCATAAATCTCTGATAGGTGCTGGTCCCACCTCTGGGCAGGGCGGTTTGGGAACTTAAAGGCCTGGAAAAAAAAAAAAAGCTAACAGTGGCCCCCTGTTGTAGTAGTGTCTAAATTGAGGCGAGGTCAGCAATATAATAGCGCAACATACCATATACCACAGTGCAGCACAATATATTGCCCCAAAAGCTGTCCCTCTGTGGTGGCCATCGATGGCTGACATTTTCTGTTCTCCTCCTCCTCCAAATATGGAACAGGGGGCTTAAGAAGTGAGATGCGGGCGATAGTTGAATTCAGGAGAACATGTGCGGTCACTGGCTGGTTACATGAGTACTTGATTCTCACAGCATTACCGCTGAGAGCTCTCTATGTACGCAGCCAGCTACAGAGAGGGGAGCTCGGGGCGGCCCACCGGGGAATTTCACTGTAAGGTCTATTGCCAAACTGTCTCTGGGGCCCTGTCGTAAATGGAGAGCAAGCCACTTATGTACACTCTTCTCCTTTCAGCAGTGGGACTTCTGAAAAAGCTGAGCTCTGCTATTTTTGGAGGTTCCATAGTGGTAAATGTTGGGGTGGTCACATATGCGCGGCGTCCCGATCACTGCTATGGAACTTCTGACAATAGCCAAGCACGCTGGCTTGGTTAGTTTTGAAGGTACCATTGCAGTGATTGAAAAGGACATTGTGCATGCTCGGCACTTCTTTACAAGTTTATATAGCTATTGGTTGGCTTACTAGCTGTCTAAATCGCAAAAAAAATGTGGTGCAAAGCATGTAAGAGTAGGTTCACAGTTCTGTTGTTTCAGCAGAGAACAGGCTCTGGCGTTGCCGGATACTGACATTCACGCTGAACCCCATTGACTATAATGTAATGGGATCCAGCCACTTTCCGGCATAAGTGCTGGTTTTAGGCCAATCAAAAACTGTTGCATGTAAGTTGGTCTAGCTGCATGAAGCTGTATCACTATTTAACTAAGCAAATTTGGAATTCAACAGTCTGGGAAAGCTAATTACCTCTGCAGAGATGTCATGGATGCCACATTTTGTACATACATTCTGCACACACGTCAGGACAACCTGAGTATATATTATATATGTAGTTTGATTTCCAGTAAACCTCCACATGCCCCCAAAGCTGCTGAAAGGAATTATCATTGCGTAACTGGGCAGATTAGCTATTCAGCTTTACATGCTATAGCTGGTACTGTGTACAGTATACATTTATATTTTATCTTCCTTGAGCCATAACCTTTTTATATTTCCGTTTACATAGCTGTATCAGGGCTTATTTTTAGTGGGACAAGTTGTACTTGTAATGCCACCATTAATTATGGCATACACCTCCACCGTTTTACGGGTTTTGTTCCCACGATATAGTTACATTAACTGAGCTGCATGGGGCTCATTTTTTGCGGGACAAACTGTAGTTTTTATTGATACTATTTTGGAGTGTGTGAGACTTTTTGATTACATTTTATTACATTTTTTTGGGTAGGAGAAGCAATGAAAAAATGGCAAATTGGCCATTTGCCGTATTGGAAAAATATTTTTATATTTTAATAGTACAGAAATTTTTGGTCGCGGTGATACCCATGATGATTATATTTTTTGTTCTTTAGGTATTTATTTTTTAATTCTGATAGCAGGCAGGGACGACCTCCCTAGCTTCACCCACGATGCAATTGGCTGCTCCCCCAACACCGGATGTTTTCATCCGTGCACGGGTAGAAGCAGCAGTGGCGGTGTGGGTACCAGGAGCGGCGCAGGTAGTGGGAACCCAGGTAAGTATATTCAACGTGTAGGGCAGGTATTGATATTGGATAACAACACAGAACAAACACCCATGTCTCATGAAAAAATATCAAATTTTATTATGTCACAATTTAATTTAATATATAAAAAATTATTGTAGGATCTATAGAGAAAGACAGAATGGAATATAAGACACCCTGATACAGATGAGATATAACAGTAGAGCAATGATGTGGGGCAATATACAACCAGTATAGGTCCTTAAAATCCGAATAGGACTCAAATTAGGGAAGATGTACAATTATATATACATCTCCCAAGGGACTAATGCATGCAAGGATACAATTGAACCAAAAAAGTATAGGGTATGAGACACAGGGGTAGAAAATCACTACCATATACAAAACTGTGTCCCCCCAAATATGGCTAATACATGCATATCCCCTATCCCACTATCTGAGCCCACCGCCAGTCGATATAACTAGGAGGTAGACCCAAATAAGTGGATCCCTACACTGAAAAATATGGCATGTGAAAAAATGCAATTAAACAATACACATCAATAATGCTGATAAGAATGAGGATAACACATACCCATATTGCACCCGAACACCAACCGCTCAAACTGCACTGAAAACACCCCTACACGTGTTTCACCGTCCAGGCTTCATCCTCCTGTGTCTCATACCCTATACTTTTTTGGTTCAATTGTATCCTTGCATGCATTAGTCCCTTGGGAGATGTATATATAATTGTACATCTTCCCTAATTTGAGTCCTATTCGGATTTTAAGGACCTATACTGGTTGTATATTGCCCCACATCATTGCTCTACTGTTATATCTCATCTGTATCAGGGTGTCTTATATTCCATTCTGTCTTTCTCTATAGATCCTACAATAATTTTTTATATATTAAATTGTGACATAATAAAATTTGATATTTTTTCATGAGACATGGGTGTTTGTTCTGTGTTGTAATAAGGTTAGGTACTGCCATGTCATATATACATGTTTCTTTGCATGAGGTTTTGTAGGTTTACACATTGATATTGGATAACCCCTTTAACTTCATGTTTAGCCCCCTTAGTGGACTTCAACACAAAATCATTAGATCACTTATGCTATAGACTGCATTAGTTTGCCATTGCAGTCTACGGGAAAATCACTGTGTTTCTGTAGAGTCCTGCCACAACTTTGCTATGGCAGGCCTGGAAACTTTTACAAGGCTCCCAGCTGCCATAGCAGCTGAAGACCTTTTGTGATCTCGACACTGGAGAGGAGCACCTTGCTCCTGCAAAATAATCCCTTAGCTTCTATAGTTGCAATGACGACTGCAGCTGAGTGGTAAATGTCCTTGATCATGGACACTGCTAGCAGGTATCTGCAGTATAACAAAGAGCACCTAAGCGGCTGTCATCTTTAAAATCCTACTTTCCACCGTATTTATACGGCGGATCACACAAAGGGGTTAAAATTGATGGCCTATCCTCGCGCCTCCAGCGCCCCCAGCGATCAGCTGTTGTGAAGATGTCTGAGTGGTCTTGTGAGTGCCGTGGCCTCTTCATAGGCCAGTAACATCACTTGGACATTAGTGACATGGTCTATGTGTTGCACAGTCCCAATCAAGTGAATGGTCCTGGGTCGCAATACCAAGCACAGCTGCTGTACAATGTACGAGCCTGTGCTTGGTAAGCTGTGAGGAGGCCCAGCTCCCACTGGACCACCAAGGCCTCTTCAAACAACTGATTGGTGGAGGTGTTGGCTATCAGATATTGATGAGATGACCTATCCTGAAGGTAAGCCGTCAACTCCTGAACAAAAAAAAAAAAAACTGGTTTTGCTGGCGTCCAGCATTGGAGGTGCCGAGCCTATCTTGCCTGCAATTCTTCTCATTTGGGTTCTGGATTCAGCAGGGAGTTGGATTTGATGCGGTAAGTGAAAATATTGAAGTGGGAGAGGTGATGATGTGTTCCCATCGCTGGGTGATTGACTGACTGCACTTGGCGTTCACAATCACTAATAACCCATGTGATTGATAAGGTGACATGTTTAAAAAACAGTTGTTTGGAGGAAGGTGTCAAGGAAGAATGGAGGCTTTCTGCGCTTTGTTATCCTCTTTGTTCTTATGCTAATGCTATTGAGCGTATTTTGTTTCTTTGCTATTGTTCCAAGTCGTTGTATTTACAGGAACGATTTTTTTTTTTACATCCCAAGTCAGTTCTTTGTGACGGCAGGAACAGCCGTGGAAGGGAGCGCAGCCATTGTTAAGCATATCAAAGACTTGATGTTGTTAAAGGGGCTGTTGCCCTTAGAGAACAATTCTTTCATTTCACATTAATACAGGGTAGAGCCCTATTGCTCATTTCCAGCCACTTATTTCAAGTGGAAGAACAAATTTCCTTCCCTAAATCCACCATGGTGTTTGTGGTGAACTCGCGGTCATCTGCTCCCTTGTCAATTATTTACTTTCCACAGACTGCAGTTGACACTGACTACCTACCGCAGTGCCACAAGGCACAGAGAGATACTTCTGTTTTAGGGAGAACTATAGGATCTCTTTATAAAGAGAAGATAGAGGAAAAATATGCACTCTGAACAGCGTACAAATCCTACAATGGGGTTTGGGGTCCAGAAATGTGGAGGGTTCTGGCGCTTACTATTCCAGACACTTTGCATGTGCAGAGATGGCGATGGATGTCCTTGTACAAGTAGACAAGTCCGTGCTGATGGAAGTATCTTGTACATGAGGCCAAAGTCTTAGGGTTATCTAGATAGCCTGCCCTAGCCCTGTACCTAAATACCCCTGTCCGGTCTCCTCCTAGGAGACTCATCCCTTGTGATTGGCTAAGAGGACTAAAGGCGCCTTTACACACGCCAACTGAGCAGGCAATTATTGGGAAGAGGAACTGTTCATTCCTGATAACTGTCTGCTCAGCATGTAATCTACTGCACTATTGTAATAGTGGACCAGGTCCATTGGTACCGTTGAATCTTGATTCCTGTGGAGCACCGCGAAGTCCGCCGTTAAAAACCTACAAAGTTCTCCAGGCCTCGGAAAGCGCACTTAAAAGCACAATTAAGTACTATTAGCTCTTTTAGATATAAGGAGACTTGCAAATGTAAGCAACTAGCGCCGATGAAAGAAGACTCGCGTACAGTCTGCTTAGTTTTCAAGAAAATCTGCCCTATTGTTAACATGCCTTAGACCACAGATGTCAAACTCATGGCCCTCCAGCTGTTGCAAAACTACAACTTCCAGCATGCCTTGATAGCTGTAGGATGTCCAGGCATGATGGGAGTTGTAGTTTTGCAACAGCTGGAGGGCCACGAGTTTGACATCCCTGCCTTAGACCTTTTATTGGGCTAACCCCACCCTCCATGGCACATGGCCGCCCAATAATATTACAAATAGGCAGGTGCAATCCACCTCATGCCTTAACCAATAGGAATACATTTCTCAACTCAATGGACATATTTGGAAACTTCCTGAGAGTGCCGGAGGGTGGAGCTCAAACATGCTCATGTGGCCTGCTGCTCACAATCCACCATCACCCCCAGGGCACGTGCAAATGCTTCCAAATAAATCAGCGTGTCCTTAAACGGATACTGCCTTATAATCGGACAACATCCATTTAGTCCAGTGCAAGTCTTCCACCAACGCAAAGTGAACCTGTGCCAGACATGGTTCCGTCAGGTGGGATCAGTCCCTCAGGAAGGTCTTTTAAAACCGGGTCGACCAAAAAGGTGATAAAGCGTTCACATGGACACCAGTCCTACCAACCAATGTTTAGCAGCATGTTGGGGGCCCCCATTGTTCAGTGAGACCGGCATCAGTGTGCTATACCCCACCGTTGCTGATGAGGACCCGCTGGCAGCTTAGATTGTTCTCGGAGCCAGTATCCATTAGATCCCCCTCAAACCAACGGTGGTGGCTTTCACATGGGGAAGCAGGAACCTGAGTGCTGATCTATAGAATTTCCTTGGTACAGTCCGGACCCGATCATGCTCTCTTGTAACCGTAATCTGGTCAGAATTTACACAGAAAGGCATATACAAAATAAACCTACATAACATTCCTAAGCTAAAGAGAAAGTCCACTATAGTCATCCTATGCGAATAAAAATTTCCACGACACTATTAGTGGACAATTGACGGCTACTACAGTCGCTCGTCCTCCCAATAAACAAGAATTCTTATAGTCATTATCGGGCACCAGCGTTTCTGCTAACATTCATTCCCGATAATAGCCCTGTGTAAATCTGGCTTAAGGCACAGTAAGAAGATTCTGGGGAAACAATTATGATCCATTAAAGGAGTATTTCCATGTTGTAAAGTGATAGGATATGCTATCACTTAATGATCGGTGGCCATCTTAAATCTGGGCTTGCGACCTGATCCTGAGAATGAAGGAGTCCTAGCGCTGTCCCCTTATGAGTTTACCCTGCACAGCAAGCCTAGCCTAACCTTCCCAAGATGCCTGTAAGTTCAGTCTCCTGCCATTCCTTCCAACTACTCCTGTGTACAGGTGGCAAAGATTTTGGGGGTCATTTATTAAGACCGGTGTTTTAGACGCCATACTTAATAACCCCTGCACTTGCGGTGGATCCCCCGAGGTTATGAAGAGACGCCGGATTCCACATAACTTCACCACATCCACCGCCAATCTAAATCTATGCCAGCTTTTTTGCTGTTTTAAGTTTAGACCATTTTCTACTACTAAGGCTACTTTCACACTAGCCTTAGTGTGATCTGGCAGGCAGTTCCATTGTCGGAGCTGCCAGCCGGATCCGCCGTTTAGTGTGACAACTGACAGCATTTGTACACTGATCCGGGTGCGGATCCGTCTACAAATGCATTGCAAGAACGGATCCGTCCCTTCGCTTGTCATGCGGATGGACGGATCCGTCTTGCAGTCTTTTTCACAGTTTTCCCATTCTGCACATGCGCAGACCGGAAGGACAGATGCGTCCTTCAGTTGTTTCGCAATGCCGGATCCGGCACTAATGCAAGTCAATGTAAATTAATGCCGGATCCGGCATTCCGGCGACTGATCAGGCATTTTGGACAAACATAATACCGCAGCATAACGCCTGACAGTGACTGAACGGAAGGCATACTGATGCAAACTGAACGGATTTCTATCCATTCAGATTGCATGGGGATATGCCTGATCAGTTCTTTTCCGGCATAGAGCCCTTTTGACGGAACTCTATGCCGGAAAAGAATAACGCAAGTGTGAAAGTACCCTAAAACAGGCGTTGAAAATTATAATTGAGATTGGCCCGTCAGCCCTTCCCCGCCTGTGCCGTGCCCCTTTTTTTAGACCTGCCGTGAGAGGGGAAAAGTCGCAGATTGCGGCGCAAATAACATTTGTGCCGCAATCTGTGCCAGAAATAGTCCAAAATAGGTGAATTTCCCTTAGTAAATGACCCCCTTTATCTCTTTCAGAGACAAAGGATCGGGCATGTAGATATCATGCATGCTTATTCCATGTTTCTCCAGACATTTGCCGTAAGGGAAGAGACAGATGACCTGCCCGTGCACCTGTTTAATAGAGACCTATCTACCTAATGTGTGTGGGCATCTTTATACTTGCGAGGCCCCCAGGAATTTTAGGATCTATACTGCCATTTTGTGAGTTCCTAATAAATAAGAGCAGACTCAATTAAAGGGGTTTTGTAAGGTGTTTTTTTTTTTTTTTTTACTGATGACCGGGGGTCTGACAGCTGAGACCCCCACCGATTAGCTGTTCGAGAAGGCAGCGGTACTCTCAGTAGCACTGCAGCCCTCTTTTAGATTTCTCTAGACTACGTGACGCCACGTTTATCGGTCACATGGCCTAGGCGGAGCTGGGCCCGATATTAGAGAATGGGGCTGAGCGCAATACCAAGCACAGCCTCTATACAACGTACAGCATTGTGCTTGGTAAGCAAAGAGAAGGCCGCGAGCCACAATGCCTTCTCAGACATCTGATCTGCGGGGATCCCGGGTGTCAGACTCCCCCCGATCAGATATTGATGACCTATCCAGAGAATAGGTTATCAGTAAGAAAAAAAACTTGAAAGACCCCTTTAAAAGCTTCTACTATATTTGGACATCTCATAGATGGAGCCTTTACATACTCTTTTTGGACGGAATTTTTCAGAAATCCTTCTGGTTTATAAAAAAACCCATCTAGGAGATAAGTTATAAAGACCAGCAGAAATCCGACTACTTGGCAATTTCATTCAGCCAGTTATGCGGTCACATATGTCCACCAGAAGAGACGACGACAACCGAAATCATTACTGTACGTTCATAGCAGACATGATGATTCTCTTCGATCCTCTTTTGCCCCTGCCTTCCCGTCGCGATCCACTATGGAGCCCGTCGTCTTCCTGTATGCATTTCCTATAGCTATGCACTTTCCCCAGATTGATTTTTGTAGAGGTGAACTTGACTCTTAAGTTAGATAAGTCTGGCGCAGAACGGGGAGAGATTGCTTCTCACGCAGCCTGCCAGCCGGGCTCGGATGTTTGTAATTCACTCAGATGTAAGAGATAAGCTACAAATATGGACTGCTGCGCAAGCCAAGGAGATTTAGTTAATCTGACCTAGATGTTCTTTTGATGATTGAGACCCTGTCCAAGCGCAACTGGTTCTCAATATCAAAATGAAATGCAAGGATATCTGGTGCTCGGGTCGTTTGTCCTTGCAATGACAGCCTTTTTCAATCAGCCGGGAACAAGAGGGGGATTTACTATATTAAGTTGTGAGGCTTTGCAGCTCTTTAGATCATTGGCATTTGAATCTGCAATGATATTGAAAGTTGTCAGCGAATGTAACTCCTGTCTCTTCGGGAGGAGGATTAGCATGAAGTGAGACCAACTTTTCCGGTGTAATTGTATTTACCTCCGTTCAATCAGCCCCACCATAGCACCCAGAGCGTCCTGAGCTGGGACTGAGCCTCCTTGTAATCTTTGGATTGATATTGTCCGCCTTATAGGTCATTCTGCTTTAGAGTTCGCCTGTCTAGGAGACCTCCCTAGATTTCAACCACTATTGGCACCTAATTGTTACCGTTTTATGCCCCGCAGAGCAGCTTCAGTCACTTTTTTTTGGTAGCTCTCTGGTTCATAAATGGCGGAGCTGCGATTGGGATAGGTCCACACGTACTGGAATTGCGGTGGTTTTTTACCTGCGAACTTGCCTCTAAAATCTGGCATGCTAGTGGATGAGATTTTACAAATTGCATCCACATTTTCTGGAGAAGAAAAGACCCTTTAATAATCCTGCACAACCTAGTGCCTAAGGATAACCAGTGACATGGCATTGGGTGGAAGCCACAGTATTTGCCAGCTGGTGAGGACTACATATCTTACATTATATGTAGACCTGCAGCAAATAGAGCTACAGGTACTTATTTGGGCAGTAAAGGTGGTCATATACCTACCTACATTGATGTCAGCTGCATTACACGGCTGTTCTTCTCAAAGTCGCCATACAGATCTCCATCACGCTCGGTTAGGCCGAGCATGCATGTGTGCTCAGGAGTAAGTCACTGACCTGCACCTCTGGTGGCTGCTTATCTCCCTTGAGGATCTGGCGTGTTGAAATTTAACATTCTCAATCCTCTAGATGTCCAATACCTATTAAATGTAGATCAACTATTCCCGTCAAAATAGTCACATTTAGCCAATGTTAGTCTAATGTGTACGACCATCTTAGAGGGAACCTATCACATTGAATATGCACGTTATAGAGCAGGAGAAGCGGAGAAGATTGATATATAGTTTTATGGGGGAAAAAATCAGTAAAACTTGTCTTTTATTCATTTAAAGTCCTGCTCATTCTGGGCTTTGGAGTCCAGGAGGCGGGGCTATCAGTGATTGACAGCTATCTCTGTATACACAGTCCTAGAGGGAAGGCTGTCAATCACTGATAGGACCGCCCCCTGGACTTCAAAGCCCAGAATGAGCAGGACTTTAAGTGAAGAATATACAAGTTATACTGAATCTTTTCCCATAAAACTATATATCAATCTGCTCAGCTCCTCCTGCTCTACAACATGCTGCCTTCAGCTCAAACACCATGTTCAATGGAACAGGTTCCCTTTAAAGAAGCTGTGCTCTCCATCAGATTGGAAAGGAGTGTTCACATACCTAATTTGTGTACAGCCAGTTGTTTTATGCCGGAAGCGACACAGCTGATGACATTTGTGTGCGCATTGTCTGCCTATCCGGCATCCACAGCCTGAGATCGTTGGACAGAAAAACAATACGGGTTAACGTTTTTCAGTCCAGATTAAAAAAGTTTTCACCAGATGCCAGAATGATCATATAGGAAACCATGGGATCAGTTAAGCCGTCCGTTTCCTCCAACCTTTTTCTGTACCACGTCTGAAGGACATTAGTGCCAGATACTGTACGTCTATATGTGAAGAACTCACTATGGCAGTAATACAATTCTAGTTTAGGTTCCCCTCTCCTGGTGTGAAATCATGATATCCTGGGCTAATATTGTCATTTTTTCTTTCTTTTGCTTTAGACACCGGGCTTGAGAGCACATCCAGTCAAGATGAGCTGGTTTACTGATCGCTGCCTCAGGACCAACCAGGTAATGTATTGCTGGGATTCTATGAGCACCATAGCTGGAATTGTGCTCAAGAGCAAAAAGAAAATAAATTGTGGCTTCCAATACCTTTGAGGACGCCATCGCCAATTTCTCCATCAAAATTAATATGGCCAAGCAGAAATATCAGACACAACCTGGGCTCTGCTGTGCCGTGTGTGTGTTTTTTTTTTTTTTTTTTAATAAAGAAAGTAGCCATGTTTATTTAATCTTGGACAACCATTTTAATATAACTCCTCCCCTTCCTGTCTGGACAGGAAGAGCTCTTAAGTTAGTGATTCCTGAATGGGTTTCGTGGTTTCCCAGTAGGTAGCAGTAAGACTCGTCACTACTGCACTAACCATGACAAACTGATTTCGGCCTGACTGAATGTGTGTAGTATGTAAGCCGGCAACGAATGTAGGTTAGAATATAAAATTCCATAACGCTTTACCTTCTCCTGTACCAAGCAGCTTTGGGATTGGAAAGGAAATTGAAGTTCACTGAGAGTGGAAACCTTTCAGGGGTCCCCCGTTGGGACTGGCATAAGTCAATGGAGTCAGATACTGGACTTCAAGGAAATAGCCAAGCCTAAAGTTGCTGTGTCCTCCTTAAACACTCAGTTTCACTGTAATCTGTAAAACTGGATGCAGTCTGGAGATCAATACTCAAAACACAACCAGTCGGTGTCACTATTGCCTTATAGTGAAAAAACAAAGGACCCCTAAATTAAATACCACTATAGCTAGCTCCGATTAACATACAAAACCAAAGAAAAGGAAAGATGGTGGAGCCAAAAATTGCTAGTCACAAAAATGTCTTTATGAATTGATAGTAACATGAATAGAAGGATACCATTAAAAACATTAGGAAAAGGGACAATGAAAAAAGCACCTATGTAGAGAGAAGACCGGCACTCACCTCTTGATGCTCAAGTGGTATTTATTATAGCCCCATGGAGGACATGAAGGTGACGCGTTTCGGCTCAAATGAGCCTTTGTCAAACTTACACAAGAAGAAACAAAAGTAACTTTAAATAAGCCGCTCCGTGTGACGTCACCGGAAGTGACGTGCGGTTGTCACGGAGATGGCTATAAACATGGGCATGAGCGTGAGAAGCATAAACAAATAGTGGCGGAAGGTATGTTGCATATGTGCACGTGGAACGCCGACCCTGACGCGCGCACCACCGAATACTGTCACACGGAGTGCCGACTGCTCTTTTACACTAAATGAAAAAAGCACCATCCTGGAGGTGCACCACACCGCAAAGATTAAATACATGTACGTCCACTAATGGATAAATAAATTAAATGACAAGGAGTCAGAAAAATTCATAAAATGCAAAAGACATTTTTGTGATTAGCAATTTTTGGCTCCATCATCTTTCCTTTCCTTTGGTTTTGCAGACAGCCTGTTGGTCAGGGGTCAGCAACCTTTGGCACGCCAGTTCTTGGAAAATTACTGTTCTCGTCTTGCACACCTTGTTCGGCTGTTCTTACAACTCCCTTAGCAGTGAATGGCACATTCTGGGAGTTGTAGTTTCAGAGCAGCCGGAATATCAGAAGTTTGCTGATCCCTGCTGTAGGGCAAGAGGTAATTTCTGGATGTCGTCAAAATTGAGGAAGCAGCACTTCACCTGCCTAGCTTCTTCTCTAGTGCACCTCTAGTCAGTACAGCCATTGTTGGAATGGAAGATAATGGTGAAAGAAGATGGACTTATGTCTTTTTTTCAATCATATTAACTATGTGAGATAAAGATGACTGCTATCCAGGTCTCAAGTCTAACAGAGGTATCCAAGAACAGATGTGGGGTATTTCTGGGACCCCCAAGCGATCCTGAGAATGAAGGGGCACACGACTGGTTTATCACCGCATTCTCTTCACTGATTTCCCTCTACAGGGAATTTATGTAATTGTTTGGTTGCTTGGGACCGTAGCAGTCTTATTACAAGAGGTGTTACCTGCAGTTCTTGGTATGTTATTCATTTTTACCTGAAATTCTTCTCATTTCTCGCCCTATACAGGTGGAATTATTGGAGAAATGTGTAGAAATCTCCCAGAAACTATTTGACTGCGATAGAGAAGACCTGTACTTTCAGTTATTCAAAATATATGGTGAGCATTATTTCAGTACTATATCTGCTTTGAAATAATTTTCTTTAAATATCTTCAACTATTTCAAATTAAAGGGGTTTCCCTCGTAGATCTTTGTGGCTTATCCACAGGATACGTTATAAGTGTCTAATAGGTGAGGGTTCCATCTCTGGGGCCACGACTTTTCAGGAGCCAGCTGGTTTTTTTTCTAACTTCTATAGTCTTTAAAGGATCTGTTCGTGGGGAAATTTTTTGAAAAACGGTTCAGAGTAGGTTAAATAAAAACCATTAAGGTCTATGGTGAGAAAATCCTTAGGATTATTGTATTGGATTTTGCTGGAGCACCACCCGAGGCAGGGGCAGGTTGGCCATAGAACCTACAGGGAAATTTCCTGGTGGGCCGATGCCCAGGGGGCCCCTTATGCCCTGTTTATGGCCGCAGGCCAGGTACATGATGATCTGATGCTCAATGGTTGCAAGTGCCCCCCGTGAACGCAACTGTATTACTGTCCTCATGACGGTGATACAGTTGAATACTGTAAGAGAGCGGCAGGATTTTGTGCTGTCCTGTGGTATTTTGTTCTGCTAAAGCGGCATTCTGTCAGTTTGAACCCACCTACAACATGGGGCCACTTTTAGATTTTTCCAGGGCCACTTTAAATTCCCAATCCCGAGGGCATAGGTTTTTCGAGCACACATAGTATTATTTTTGACAGGAAATTCACAGCTCGCTCTTCTTTCATTTCTACTTATTTTGCATCAGATAAAAATAACCACTGGGAAAGGGCGAAGAGCGCTTGGCAAAAAATGAAGGAGGAAAACATCCTACCCCAAGAGACGACGCTGAACCTTCTAAAAAGCATATTTAAGAAAAATGGACAAGATATTGATGTTCACATCCCAGAGGTAACGTCAGTTGGATCCCGTCCAAGCCTTTCTTGTGCCTCATATTAAGATTCCCCCTGATCACTAACGGAGAATGTAAATGCAAATAAGAAAACGTATCTTCCCCTCCTGTCAGGGTTTCTTCTTCAACCCTTTGTTTGGTATATCTGTTTCCCGGAAAGTTGGATGAGAACTAGCACTGATTTCTTACTTTCAGTCCTAATGTGTCATGCAGTGATGCCTGTGTAACGAGGTATATTTACTCCACCTCTCAGGTGCCAAACTGGTGCTTACAGGAGGTCGCAGGGTCAGACACAGATAGCAGAGGGTCCCTCTGTACAAGAGAAGCCTATGGGCCCCTTGTTCTTAAAGAGCTCGCATAGCGCACCGCCAAGTCTCTCCAAGAACCTGTCAGTGACTAAGAGCTATGAAATTCATGAGCTCAAGTCCGTTACATAAAGTTGGAAGCTACTGTGAAGTTGACAATGGGTCCCTCCTTCCTCACCTTCTGGGCCCCTGTGTAACTTCACAGGTTGTACTTATGCTTGCCTCTGCAGGAGGAGACCATGTGGGAAAGTGATATCTCCAGTGTCCCAGAACATTTGCACATATTCTGTATATCGAAGAAGTGGAAATGTGTTGTAGTGTAAGGTTAAAACATAACATTTATTTAAAGGGTTATTCCGGTAGGTAAAAGTCATCGATAACTATCAGATTGGTGGGGGTCCTACCACTGGGACCCCCACCGATCTCGAGAACAGGGCCACTGTACCCTCTGCAGGCCCCCTGCTCCCAGAGATAGCAGAGTACAGCGCTCACCTATCTCCGGAACTCCCATAGAAATGAATGGAGCAGCGCCGCTCATGTGCATCTGGCGGCTCTGGTCATTTCAGGGGAACAGCAGGGGGCCTGCCGAGGGTATGGAGCTGCCGTTCTTGTGATTGGTGGGGGGGCCTAGAGGCAGGACCCTCACCAATCTGATAGTTATCAATTAATTTTACCTACCGGAATACCTTTTAAAGTCCATTAAAAATTAGTACAAATAGGCCCTAAATAAATTAGCAGAAATAGGGCTCATGCATATGGCCGTTTTGCCTTCCGCAAATTGCGTATCCGTAAAACACGGAACGTCTTTCCTATCCTTTTCGGTATCGCGGACAAGATTTGGACATGTTCTATTATATTGCCGGGCTGTGGAACAGACATATGGATGCAGATAACACGCAGGTGTGCTGTCCGCATCTTTTGCGGCCCCATTGAAGTGAATGGGTCCACATGTGACCCGCAAAAAATACTGACCCGCAGATGCAGACCAAAAATACATTCCTGTGCATGAGCTCTTAGGATGAGAAACGTAACAAGTTAATAAAGCTTCATCACTATAAAACTGAAAAAGTATGCTGCTTTCTTATATACTTTATACTTCACAGCCACTCGCCATTTTCAAGTCTTTGTTTGCTGTCAGTGAATAAGAACACTCTTGATTACATTCAGAGTCTTCAATTCCATACAGTAGCCTGTCCGGCTCACCAGTGAAAGGTGGATACATCTGTGAGCTAAATGCATCAGCAACAGCTGCACAGGTCTCTCTGGTAGTTTGCTACAATGTATCAGTCTAATGTACAGGCTCTTCAACTCACAGAGCATTGTCTAGGCCACGGATTGGCAAACTGCGGCCCTCCAGCTGTTGTAAAACTACAATTCCCACCATGCCCTGCTGTAGGCTGATAGCTGTAAGCAGTCTTTGCATGCTGGGAGTTGTAGAGCCGCAGTTTTCCCATCCCTGATCTAGACTGAGAGCAGGACGAGCTTATGACCAAGTTTGCTTCTTGTGAATGTAAATGCGAGCTCAATGACAGCAAACGTGTATCTTGAAAATGGTGAACAATTGTAACACCTACACGTGCAAGTATGTTGAATTAGCAAGTTGTAGAAACACCTTTAAAATGTTGCCCTGGAAAATAGCCCACACCCCATATGTCACCCAATATTTTTTTTTCTTATTCCATTTTTTTAGCTTGAAAATGCTACTAAATCAGTCCGCGGGTCTGGCAGAAGAGTCATAGACTTGTGTATGGACGGCCAGATTACAGGTATGTGCTGTGTCTTCTAACTTCTTATTTGGTGCAGTTTCTGACTACGTGTTTAAAGAGGATGTCAGTTTTCTTATATCCTATTATACAGTTCTGACTTAGTGGTTTTCAGAAACCCTGTAAAAATTTAATCCAGTCTGTCCCCTTCGAACAAAGCACAGTAGGGCAGGTGCCTCAAAACATAAGCATAACTTTTTAGTAAAAATCTGGTCCTCCAATTATGAGAAGTGCTTCATTTTATGTTTATGCAAAAAAGGTTTTTGGTGCACCAAGGGAGGGGCCATTCCATATGGCGCACCATGGCTCCACCATAACACCGTCCATCACTGCAAAAAAAAAAAACATTCTATTATTTTGTGGAGCGGAAGCATGGACTGAAATCCCACGGATGCGCTCTGTGGGCTTCCGCTCTGTGCCTCCACACCACTCTGTATCTTGCCGGTTGCGGACCCATTCAAGCAATGTTTGCTGGCCGCAAACCGGGCAGGTGCCGCACACGTACGTGTGCATGAGCCGTTAGGCTGAGTTCACACATAAGTTATTTTGTCAGTTACAGTATTTCCATCAGTTATTGAGAGCCAAAACCAGTAGTGAAGCCTTCTCAGAGATCAGGTGTAATGTTTTGATTTTGCAATAAAGCCTCATTCACACTTCAGTGTTTCACGTACGTGTGCTGTACGTGAAATCCACGGACAGCACACGTTCCCATTCCCATGAATGTGTGTATTCACACATCAGTGTTTTAGCACGGTTCCGTGTTTTCAGCATGGATGCATGGCCTATCTTGGCCTGTGTTCCCAGATCCCTCACACCCATTATAGTCTATGGGTCAGTGAAAACCACGGATGCCATCCGTGTTTCACGGAGCATTAAGAAGAGATGCTTTGAAAATTATTTTTCAGCTGTTCAGTGTCAGCGAAACACTGATGCAACACGGACAGCAAAAAACAGACACACTGATCCTTCACGGATGCATCACTGACCACCTGCTCACGGATTTGAGCACGGACACGGACGTGTGAATGAGGCTTAACTGATCAAATAACTGAAGTGTGAATGAGGCCTTACTCACCTTTTAGATTCCCTTCTGTTCCACCAGTGCTGCTCCAGTTCTCCCAATAGACTTTGTTTTCCAAATTATCCAATATAACGGCTGCAGCCAATCATTGGTCAAAGCTGTCACATGAGATAGTTGGGCATGGCCGGTGGCCAGTAATTAAGCAATCACGTGGGTTGATCTGCTGGGAAAGTTCTGGAACAGCACGTATTGGACAGATGACTAAGGGTCCATTCACATGTCAGTGAATGTGTCCGCAGACCCATTTCATTCTCTATGGGGCAGGAATGGATGCGGACAGCACACAGTGTGCTGTCCGCATCCGCATTTCCGGAGCGCGCCCCCTAGCTTCCGATCCGTGGCGCCGGAAACAAATAGAACATGTCCTATTCTTGTATGCAATTGCGGACAAGAATAGGCCGTTCTATTGGGGTGCCGGCCGGGTGTATTGCGGATTCGCAATTCACTACGGACGTGTGAATGGACCCTTAGGCTACTTTTATTATTATAGAACACTTCCTGCCATAACCTCAGGTTTTTTGTGGTCTCGGAAAACCCCTTTAATAGGTTTTTAGATGAGGGAAGGATCCTCTGTTCAGAATTAGAGCTCATGCTCGAACTGCAAATTGCGGTCCCCAATGCAGGGGCACCGTCTGTGTGGCTGGCGCAACAGAATGCAGACCCATTGAACTTGGGTCCGTGATCCGTCCTCACCGCAAAAAAGTTCTATTTCTTTGCGGTGCAGAGGTACAGGCCGAAATGCCACGTAAGCACTCCGTACTGCTTCCATAGCCGTCTGTTCCGTGCCTCCGCACCGTATCATCCGGATTGCGAACTGAATGGGTCCGCATCCGTGATAGGTGCCCATATATTGTGGACCCGCTGTATGCGGTCAGCAATAGGGGCAACGTCCGAATGGGCTGAACTAAGAAATGTGACACAGCCCACGGACGAGCTGTTTCTGGTGAATAAAAAGACCCCTTTTTGTTCTGGACATCCCCTTGCATTTAGCTAGACTGAATATTATAAAAATAGCTGCTTATATAAAAGCGGTGATCGTGGGGGCAGTGATCTCATTGAAAACCATTAGTCAGCCTGCCTCCAGCCTCCCCTGTATTTGTCATTGATCCATAGAAGCTTTGAAGCCATATCTGCAGTGTGGAGCTGAATCCAGTTTCCTCATCCCGATCGCTGTTATAAATGCTTCCACGCGCTTCAGTCTGGATTAGGGTTTCAATGATGTGTTTATTGCCGCACAGTCTCGTTCTGGTGGGTTATCTGCGAGATGTATGGCTAGCGTATTTTTACGATTTCAGATTTTCCTTTCATAAACTGACAGTTTTTGTGAATATGTGAAATAAAACTGTTAATTAGTCAAAGAAGCACGGAAAATGTTTTTTTTTTTTCCTGTTCCTTAAAGAAAGATCACAAAGAAATGTTTCTACTTCATGTAATATTAGATTGATTTTTATGTGTAGTTTTTTTTCTTAATTTTTTTTTTTTATTCACCACTCTCCTTCCCAATTGAAATCACAGGGGGGTAAATTTTATCCAAAATTCCAGATTTAGAAAGATTTTAGATTAGCGCAGCTGAATGTGGCTCTGGAGGACCCGACGTGTCCGTGCATAACAGAGGCATCTCATTGATTTCTATGGGCACTGTGTAATGCTTCCTTTCACCTGTGGAGGTGCTGTAGAAGAAATGACCACTTGCTGTCAGGTTCCCTCTCGGCTTGCAGCTGATGGCCAGCAGTTCTTCCAACATTGGGACATACTGGGATCAACTTTTCATGATGATCCTCCTGATAATACAAGATTGTCTCTGAACACCAAATGCCTTGTGTAAAAAATCACACATGTAAAAAATAGCAGCAACACGTGGTCAAACCATTAAAGGTATAAATTAGATTACCTCTCTCTGAGGACACAGAACCAAGCCATTAGGTAGCCTTGTGGTGCCCAGTTATCTCTATGGCCTATTCGTAGTAGAGCAGCGTGTGGTTGTCCTTGACCTCAAGTGTAATTGGAGATCCGCCATGCACTATAATTACATTGAAAAGTAACTTGATGGCCCAGATATTGCCATATAGCCTAGGGATGCTTAACCTGCGGCCCTCCAGCTGTTGCGAAACTACAACTCCCAGCATGCCCTAATAGCTGTAAACTGTCCAGGCATGCTGGGAATTGTAGTTTGGCAACAGCTGGAAGGCCACAAGTTGGGCATCCCTGGCCTAGAGCTACCTGCTTCACGCTGAATCCCCCTGTGACCCGCACCCCTTCTCCAGCAGTCAAGGCTCCACCATCTCAGCAGAAGGTTGCTGTGTTTCCTTCCCATCATCTACTAGTCCTGATATTATTTTCTCCTTCCAAAAATCCGCAACACTTGCCGGAATACCGGCATTAATTTCCTTTGAAATGTATTAGTGCCGGATCCGACATTAAAATCACTGCATTGACGGATACGATTTTCCGGACCTTTTAAATATGTAAAAAAATGATAAATACCAGATCCGGCATTGCAATGCATTCGTGAGACGGATCAGCATCCGGATCTGTCTACAAATGGGATCCATTTGCATACAGATTGGATCCGGCCAGGCAGTCAGTTCCGGTGATAAAACTGCCTGCCGGAATCCAACAATGCAAGTGTGAAAGTACGCTAAATCTGCAAGTACCACATGCGAGTTTTCCTGCGTATTCGCCTCCATAATCTTCCTCCGTTAGGGACGACTGCACATGCAGAAGCATGAGTTTCTAGACTTATATTATATTGAGCAGCACTTTTTCTCTAATAAAAAAAATTTCTTCATGGTTTCCTTTTAGAGGCATTTGCAGTATTTTGTGAAGCCGAAGAAAATAACGTCCTGTTAACAAGCAGAACGTACACAAGTCTTATCAAAGCGCTGGTGAAAGACGGCTTACTGAATGAGGCGGCCGAAGTGGAAGCTGTGTAAGTATGGGGAGGTCTTGCGTGGACCCCTGCCTTGTGACGCGTTCATCTGTGGTTGAGAAATGATACTGAATATTTGGGTCTTCCATGTGGATGTCATTGAGATGTTCCTCCACCTGAATGGTGTAGTACAATGATACAAAACCGATTGCAGGGGAACATATGTATGGAAATCAGCAGCTTGCTAAGGGACTGGAACCTGACCCAGCTCTCGGATTGAAGGCCTTCTCTCCGAATGCACAAATGGGTATATATACATTGCCTTGCAAAAGTATTCACCCACCCTTGACTTTTTTTCGTGTTTTGGTGCCTCACAACCTGGATTGTTTGAGGATTTGCATCATTTAATTTACAGGACATGCCCACAACTTTGAAGATGTTTTTTTTTTTTTTTTATTGTGAAGCAAACAACAAATAGGACAAAATAACAGAAAAAGTCAATGTGCATAACTATTCACCCCCTAAAGCCAATACTTTGTAGAGCCACCTTTTGCAGCAATCACAGCTCCACGTCGCTTTGGATAAGTCTCTATGAGCTCGCCACATCTTACCACTGGGATTATTCCTCACTCCTCTTTGAAAAACTGCTCCAGCTCCTTCAGGTTGGATGGTTTGCGCTTGTGAATCTTTTAGTCTGACCACAGATTTTCTTTTGGATTGAGATCCGGGCTGTGACTCAGCCATTCCAACACATTTACATGTTTCCCCTTACACCACTCAAGTGTTGCTTTAGCATTGTGTTTGGGTTCATTGTCCTGCTGGAAGGTGAACATCCGTCCTAACCTCAAATCACGCACAGAGCGGTACAGGTTTTGCTCACGAATATCCCTGTATTTAGCACCATTCATCTTTCCCTCTGACCAGTTTCCCAGTCCCATCCCCCCAGCATGATGCTGCCATCACCATGTCTGACTGTGGGGATGGTGTTCTTTAGGCGATGTGATGTGTTGGGTTTGCGCCAGACATAGCGTTTTCTTTGATGGCCGAAAAGTTAAATTTTAGTCCCATCAGACCAGAGCACCTTCCTCCATACATTTTGAGAGTCTCCCACATGCCTTTTCGCAAACTCACATCGTGCCTTTTTGTTTTTAGCTGAAAGTAATGGCTTTCTTCTGGCCACTGCCATAAAGCCCAACTCTATGGAGCGTGCGGCTTATTGTAGTCCTATGTACAGATACTCCAGTCTCTGCTGTGGAACTCTGCAGCTCCTCCAGGGTTACCTTAGGTATCTGTGCTGCCTCTCTGATTAATGCCCTCCTTGCCCGGTCCGTGAGTTTTGGTGGGCGGCCGCCTCTTGGCAGGTTTGCTGTTGTGCCATGTTCTTTCCATTTGGTTCTGATAGATTTGATGGTGCTCCTGGGGATCATCAAAGATTTGGATATTTTTTTTTTATAACCTAACCCTGACTTGTACTTCTCAACAACATTGTCCCTTACTTGTTTGGAGAGTTCCTTGGTCTTCATGGCAGTGTTTGGTTAGTGATGCCTCTTGCTTAGGTGTTGTAGCCTCTGGTGTGTACATGTAATGACAGACGATGTGACACTTAGATTGCACACAGGTGACATCATTTAATTAATTATGTGACTTTTGAAGGTAATTGGTTGTACCGGAGCTTTTTATGGGCTTCCTAACAAAGGGGGTGAATACGTACGCGCAGGGCAATTTTCTGTTTTCTATTTCTAAACAATTGATTTATTTATATATTTTTCTCATTTCACTTCACCAACTTAGACTATTGTGTTCTGATCCATCAGATAGAATTCAGATTAACAAAACATTGAACACGAAAAAGTCAAGGGGGGTGAATACTTTTGCAAGGCACTGTAATTTCCATCCCTAATGGCCTAGGCCAGTGAAGGGGTCAGTGTAAAATTCTGTTTGCTCTTGAGTGGCAATTGCCCAAATTGACATCCCTAAAAACTGCCCTGTCCCTACCTTGAGAATTTAAAAAAATTGGATACAGTTTCAAGTACTCAACTTTCATTACTTTAAGGACGTCAGCAGATTTGTACCTGTACTCATCTGTAACATATATAATGCATTTTTAAGGTGACCGGTTCCCTTGAAAGATCTTCTGTCAGCAGTTTTGTACTTATGACACTGGCTGACCTGTTAGGGTACTTTCACACTTGCGTTATTCTTTTCCGGCATAGAGTTCCGTCAAAAGGGCTCTATGTCGGAAAAGAACTGATCAGGCATATCCCCATGCAATCTGAATGGATAGAAATCCGTTCAGTTTGCATCAGTATGCCTTCCGTTCAGTCACTGTCAGGCATTTTGGCCGGACATAATACCGCAGCATGCTGCGGTATTGTGTCCGTCCAAAATGCCTGATCAGATGCCGGATTTGGCATTAATTTACATTGACTTGCATTAGTGACGGATCCGGCATTGCGAAACAACTCCGGCGTTGCGAAAAAAATGTGAAAAAGACTGCAAGACGGATCCGTCATCTGTGGCATCTGTGTTGGTCCCATGTTCATATGTTCCTGCATTGCTGTGAAACATTGTTTTAATATGTGCAAAGGAGCTTCTAGAAGCAATGGGGGCGTTTCTATTACACCTAGAGGCTCAGCGCTCTCTGCAACTGCTGCGCCCTCTGCACTTTGACAGGGCCAGGTGTGATGACGTTTTCGCTGTCTGGCCCTGTCAGAGTGCAGAGGGTGCAGCATTTGCAGAGAGAGCAGAGCCTTTAAGTGTAACGGCAACACCCCCATTGCTCCTAGAGGATTATTTGCATGTATTAAAACCTTATATTTCTCAGCAAAAGCTGAGAAATCTCAGCGGACACATATGAACATGGGACCAACACAGATGCCTTCGTCTACCTAGCGCACATGTAACAGGTCAGCCAGTGTCATAGGTACAAAACTGCTGACAGATGCCCTTTCAAGGGAATCGGTCACATTGAACATGGTGTTTAAGCTGCAGGCAGCATGTTATAGAGCAGGAGGAGCTGAGCCGATTGATATATGGTTTTATGGGGAAATATTTGGTAAAACTTATAATTTATTCATTTCCTGCTCATTCTTGTCTTTGAGGCGGTCCTATCAGTGATTGACAGCTATATCTGTATACACAGCCCTAGAGGGAAGGCTGTCAATCACTGATAGGACCGCCTTCTGGACTTCAAAGCCCAGAATGAGCAGAGTGAATAAATCATAAGTTATAATAAAACTACATATCAATCTGCTCAGCTCTTCCTGCTCTATAACACTGCCTGTAGATTATTTCTCATTTTCATGGTGAAAGGTTCCCTTTAAGTAGTGAAACTTGAAGGCCTCAAGTTGTACTTGTCAATACAGTTATTACAAACTGTATCCAGATATTTCTGGGGAAGATGGGTTGCACCCAGTATGGCCTCCAGTGGTGCTTTCTCCAAAGGTTGACACTTGGCTTCTCTAAACTCTCAGGTTAGGAACAAGGCAAGTTATACGGAATCTTTGCCTAAAAAAATAAATATCAATCTGCTCCGCTCCTCCTGCTCTATAACATGCGGCCTGCAGCTCAGACACCATGTTTAATGTGACAGGTTCCTTTAAAAGGCTTTTTTAGGGTCTATTCACATGTCCGTGTGTGTTTTGCGGTTCCGCAAAACACGGACACCGGCATTGTGCATTTCACATTTTGTGGACCGCACATTGCCGCCACTATAATAGAAAATGCGTTTTCTTGTGTGCAATTGCGGACAAGAATAGGACATGTTCTATTTTTTTCGGGAACGCAATTGCGGATGCGGGCAGGACATAGTGTGTCCCCATAGAAATGAATGGGTCTGCAATTCCGTTGCGCAAAATGCGGAACAGAATTGCTGACGTGTGAATGGACCCTTATAGTGATGAAATATTGCTTGAATATTCCTTCACTGTTGGTGGTCCGATGCCTTTGCTTTGCAGAGAACGGCATCATAGCCTCATTCGAGTGAATAGGGCCGGGGTCGCCACTGTGCAAGGAAGCTTAAAATGGGATACAGTGCTACGGCGGGTCGCAACTGGTGAAGGGCCCTGTCAGATCTTAGAGTAGCCATCACTACTCAGAGTACCCCTTTAAGGGCCACTCTAACTACTTTCTATGTCATGTATCGATGGCTCACGCATTAATAACATTAGCATATCGTCTGTTTTTACGGGTTGCTTGTGCATTCGATACAGGCATAGAGTTTTGGGGCTCACCAGCAGATTTGTTGCACGGCTAATGACTTTCGTGTCTTCGGAGGGCCGTGAAATTATATGTAGTAGTACTGGAATGAAAGATTAGGTCCGTAATAGTGGCTAACATCTATTTAATCACACTGAAGATTGAAAGATTGGGGAAAAGTAAATCCCACGTTACATGTAATTTACAGCCTCCTGCGTGAAATGTTAATTTAAGGCCTTCGACAGATGGGACCAAGTAAGAAGTGGAACTGAGCAATGAGTGCTTAGGCAGGGATTAAGAGGATTGCTCCATACAGTAAGAAAATCCTGTGTCCAATGACTATGGCTGACCCCCCAGAGGCTGAAAGTGACTGAGAGGAGGAGGGGGGATAGTCCTGTTCCGTCCTCCACAAAGGATTTTGCAGGGATTGATGAGAATAATTTGGCAGTGACCCCCGCTTACTTCGCAATCTGCTCAGCACATAAGTTTGAGTAGGTAGAATAGACTGCTCAGTTGGTTAGCCTCAAGACGATCAGAGCGATTTATCTTGATTGTTGATATTCTAAATGACAATGCCCTCGTAATCCCTCGCTACTCTCACTGCTTTCCCTGCCAGAGGAGATTGTTTTGCTCCTGTTAATCTAGAAATGAACTTTCACAAAGTTACGCCCGGATTTCATTAGTGGTCGGCAGATGCTGGGAGAGCAGATGCCATTGCAAGCTAGACCCCCTTTTTTTTTTTTCTTAATTCAAAAGCTCGCTGCCGCCAAACCGCCTTTTGCAGCGTCATTCGGCAGGTGACACTTGAAATTTAATTTTTGCCTCCCCCCGACATCGCCATCTTTGTCCCGTAAACCCCCTCCCGTAAAAAAATATTGCATAGATTTCTATTTTCTAATTAGGGTGATGTAAATGAACAGAGTAAAAAGGGGGTATCTGACACCATCCCCGCTGCAGCGACAGAACAGGCGCGGTTATTTTAATCATCTAACATGTCAGCGTTCTCGGATCCGAACCGATTGTTTAAAGGGAGAGAGAGAGGAGGGGAAAAAAAAACCCTCTCCAATTTGTTTCCTTTTGTCGCTCATTTCCAACTTTTGTCATCTGTCAGATTAGTGGGAGAAAAAAAAAATCTCAGAAGAAAAGGGGGAGAAAAATAATTTATTCTTGCGTCGCCATTGACAGGATCGCACAAAAGCTTGTCTCCAGGTCGATATTTTCCAGCAATATTTTTAACATATGAACAGCAGTTTTTGTAATTTCACCTCGGAGCTCAACCATTTATTATCGTATCAGAAGCATGTCAGTAATTCCTTTTCTTAAACGTCTGCCTTGGTGTGTTGTTTTTTTTTTTCTCTCCTAGCGCCAAGAACCGCGTCAGGAACTACAGCCTGAGGGGTACAGCCGGTAATCTCCTCATCGACGAGCAAGTTAGGCGGGACTGTTTGAAAGGTATGTCACAATGCTTGACCTTTACGTCACATTAATGCCTCTGTAGATCTTTCTTGTAACGCCCTTCGAATACTTGGATAAAGGAGTCCATTTAGCAAATTACCTGCTTATCAAGAGCCTTTTGTGGCGGCGGAGAGACGTAAATTACTGTACATGCATTTATAATACATCTTGAATATGAATGTACTTGTCATCTGACCACTTAGTCCGGTTTCCATTCCATTTAACACAAGATGTATTTTTTTTTTTCTTCTTAAGATGAAACGTTGCTCTTCAGACATGCAAAATTTGTGTTCTAGGAGGAGGAGAGGGGGGGGAATGGGTGCCCAGGATGTGTTAAAATTCACAGCACAAGTCAGTTTGATTTTGCAAATTAAGATACTTTAATGCTGATGAACGATTCCTCAGCGGTTGATCTTTTTTAATTTTTTTATGTGTTTTATTTTTTTTACTTCTTTGCAACAAGTTAAATTGAGTGTTAAATGTGTATGATTGTGCGCTAAATGATTACCGTATTGATTTAAAGAAAAAAACAAACTATTTTTTTTTCTTTTTTTTTACAATTTACAATGCCAGCTAGGTCTCGATACAGTAATTCTCTTTTTCTGCTTGTCTTCATGTTACTATGAAGGATCTTTAGGGAGAGTCGTGTTGTATGATGGCGTGCTTTCGATATATTCCATAATTTGCCTACATCAGAATGGTTGGGCTTGGTTGAGATGTTGGTAGGTTTGCGCTTGATTGCTGTTGCCGTAGGCCAGTGACGGCTAACCCTTCGGCACTCCAGCTGTGGTGAAACTACGACTCCCAGCATGCTCCATTGATTTCTATGGAGCTCTGAGAACAGCCAAGCAAGTGTGCAACTTGGGAGTCGTAGTTTTACCACAGCTGGAGTGCCGGAGCTTAGCCATCACAGCTATAGGCGGTGGTGTCAACCACGAGGTCTGATGTCATGGCGTAAAAGCGCTTGTCCCGTGAGGTTAACCTCTATTCGTATATCCTATTAGGGCACATGGATGTGACAGCAGGGTGTCCACCTTAGCCAGAGTACGGCCGCTCACAAAGAGCGACTCTCGCGCCGCCAGGACTGAGCCGTCCCATGTATATTATCACAGGGCACATGTACAAAGTGACTTTGCCTCCATGGCTGCACTTCCTGTTGTCACTTCTGCAAAAATGTCCACTGCAACTGAACAGAAATATCCCTTTAAATAAGTGAAACGCAGTTTTAACCCGTCTTTTCCTTTTTATGTATATATGCTAATTTAGTTTTTTTTTCCTTTTGGGATGCACAATAGGATATGGTCATGATGTTACACCCCATTGTGATCTCTGCCCAAAATGTGCTAATACAACCCAAAGCAGAGGGATTGCGCTCCTGGGTACTTAGAGTTCACTAGGGGTGTATGTGGATTGTCGGGTGACGCCCTCAGTGCATCCTGTCTACACAACCCTTGGTTTACCCCTACGCTCTGGCATCTGCCGAGGCTGGCCTCACACTGACTCCGACTCTGGGGTCTCTGCTTGAAACAAAGGCCATCAGTGACTTGTCAATAGAGAATGAGGCTCATTTATGAAACAGAATTAGGCGTATTTCTGGTGCAGATTGCGTCGCAAAGGTCCGTTGCGCCACAATCTGTGACTTCACCCACTGACGCCAAGTCTAAAGTGGGCATGGCGTGGAAGGGGACTGGCAGGCAGATCCGTCTGTTACCATTTTAAACGTCTTACATTTAGACTATTTTCTACTCCTAAGACAGACAGCTAGGAAGCTGGTGTAGATTTAGACCGGTGTCTCTTCATAACTTTGGCGGATCCAGTGCTGGGCTTTATTAAGACCGAAGTCTAAAATGCCGCTCTTAATAAATGGGCCCCAATGATATCTTCAGGCTATTTCAGCTCTTGAGTGGTATCGTAAGGGAGGTAAGTGCCTTGGACCCTCATCAATCCCAGATTTGATCCCAGCACATTAAAGCCTTTAAGCGGCCACCACTGTGGTCGTATTGTGTAATTATGAAAGGTTATTCCTCCATGATGTCCTTGTAGTCCTATAGCGAGAACCTTGTATGTATGTGTATGGGGCTGGCCCAACTTCCCCCTAGTAGCAGATATTGTCAGATTTCAGCCTGATGCTTTTTTTTTCACAGGGGAGATACAATAAGTTGCCACCTTAGGTGTCTGGTGGAAGCAAAACGTGGCCATACACATTAGATTTTAGTTGGCCAGACTGCCGATTTTAGTGGGTTCGACTGGGTATTTCATAGGGTTATCCCATGATTAAATAAAAATGAAACATAGTCTAGTACATGACAAGCTCTTTCTAACAAAAGCTAGAACCAGCCCTGTACCTCACATGGATCCAGAGATCTCCCTATTCATTGCCCCAATTGTTCTGCTAGATATATTTCAAGCTAGCAGCTTAGCGGGTGTGTCCTTTGTACTGCAGATAGGGGTATTTGAAGGCTATAACAGAGCATGTGCCTGCATCTCAGTGAGCAGGACTATGAAATTACAAAAAGAGCAAACAGCAGGTGGCGCTATACAGACAGATTTCATTGAATAACTCTGTAGCGATAATACATTTTTAATTACATGCAATTGCAAAACTATTCAGATCCAGGTGCTGGTTTGAAAACTGTAGAATATTGTTCGTCAGGCAGCCCTTTTGATATGTATGGCGTCCTCCCAACTCTTCCCTGACGGCTGGTGTTTGGGAAATTAAGGATGAGGCATGTTGAATTCAACTGCCCCATCCTTTCATTCTCACGGAGATAAGCCCCTGCCTGGCGGCAACTTTCTCCCCTCTTCCCATTCACTTCTTGTTCGGCTGAGCACGGATATGTATGGGAGGATCGAGAGAGTGAGAGCTGTTGGCCTCCAGGCATCTCATGTATGGCTTTACTTCTCTCTCCCTATCGAGAACACATGCATGCCATGTATACGGGGGAGTCTGGAGGAATGACTGTCGTCCAACAGCTACTCATTGTTACCGCCAACATTCCTGAGAAGTCGGCAGAATACAGGGCAGCGTTTACCAGGGGACGGCCTGGTTAATGTATCTGCTGTGCTGGCGGATAAAGAAGTGTTCTCCTTCGATAGTAGCCTTCGCTGTGGAACCCCATATCATTTCCGATAATTTTTGAAAGCGATAGCGGTTTATCATAGCTCAGATCCATTATGAACCGGCCATTAATACATTTTGTCTGGCGCCCAGATTGCCATTTGTGCTTTTCGATCTCGGAGTGCACCTCCAGCGCCTGCCAGGAATACATGATTACTGGGCACGGAACGCAGCGCTGCTTTTGTGCTGTGTCTTTGTCAGATGCTATCAGAGGCTGCGTCTAAGGAAAGGGGGGGTCTAGTAATGCCATATTGCTTCCTCAGCAGCTTGCCCCATGCTCTGCCAGTTCCATCATTAATCTTGCGCGCACACGACATTTTTCTGTGAGTCGCTCACATGACAGACGGCAGAGCAAATTCCAATCACTGGTCCACTTGTCTCTTCTGTTTTGCGGCCCTGGTGATCTGTGATGACTGCAGCAATTTTTATCTTGTGTCGTTCTTTCCTCTTCTATAGATGCGCTAGTCACGCTGCAGACCATGCTGGAAAATGGCAGCAAGCCCATGCGGTCCACGTTGAACAAACTCGCCAACGCTCTCGCTTGGAATGGCGACGTGCCAGGCGTCGAAAAGATAAAGATGTTAACTGAACGCCATGAATTACCTGCCCATGTGCTGCCGCAGAGTCTGAACAGCTGTGTGGTTTTGGCCCACCTGAATAGGTAAGTGCACTGCTTTACGGCCTGAACGCCATACTGCTGTGGAAGAGATCTCGCTCCGTGCATTTCTGAAGTAGTAAATGCGGGCAACAAAGTAAAAGGGCTATTGAGACATACGTTTTTTTTCTATCGGCACGAATCCACGAAACTCAAAAATTGGACACCATCGTGTGCTTTAGGCTCAAAGGGGTTTTCCGGGATCTGGAATAGATTTGATTAGCTGATCGTTGGGCATCCAACTCCACGCACCCCTCCGTTCAGCTGTTTTTTAGGGTAGCTCTGTCCGTTTTTTAGTGGATGGAGCTTGTAACTGCATCACTGGTCCCAATCGCTTCAATGAGCAGAGCTGCCGTTCCCAGCTCCATAATTGGTGGGTGGGCAGGCGGCGTGTCAGATCCCCGCTGATCAGATATCAATGGCCTATCCTAACAATACACCAATTTTAAAATCCCAGAAAACCCCTTTAAGGCTGGTTTCGCAAGTGACTGATTAGCTGCAAATCTGCAGCGTTGTACTCTACCGGCAAAGTGAATGCGGAATTCTCACTCACTATTGACAGAAAATATCTGCAGCAGAAACTGGCCGGTCGTGCAGGTGTTAAATCTTATGTCAATTTCATTGCGGATTGCACCTTTTCCAAGGCAAAGGAATGGTACTGTTTCTAATCTACAGCTTTTCTGCAGCAAAATCTGCAGCATGTGAACACGCCCCTTTTTTTTTTTTTTTCTGCTGCAGATAATCCGCAGCTAATCAGTCGCTTGTGAACCCAGCCTAAACATGGCTGCCTTCTAAGTTAATTTCAGCCCCTTACTGATTTACTGGATAGCCTCCAGGTGGCACTAGAGAGGTAACTTTCTTCTGTCTGGAGGATTTGTTTTCCCAGGGAGCATTGCCTTATTATCTGGATCTCCCTAAGCAGAATCTATACCTTTTTATGAGAAAAGTCGCTAATCCAGTTTTCTAATTTAAAGGGGTTGTCTTATCTGAGACAATGGGGGGCATATCGCAGGGCTATACCACCATTTTCTGCCAGGTGCTGAGACCCGCACCTGTATCAAGAACGGAGCGGGCAAAGTGGTGGCTGGAGGACTCCGGTCCGGCCACCACCAAGCGTTCTCCACATAGAAGTGAATGGGAGCGCACAGCGCATGACCGGCCACCACCCCCCTTCACTTATATGGGCCCAACGGAAATAGCCGAGCCAGCGATAGTCTATTTTCGGCAGCCCCATAGAAATGAATGCAGGGCGGCTGCACATGCAGGACTTTGCTGGCTGCCTGTACTATCAGACAATGGGGGCATATCCTAGTGATATGCCCCCATTGTCTCAGATGAGACAACCCCTTTAAAGGGAATCTGTCAGCAGTTTTCTGCGGCTCTCACTTATAAATCCTAACATCCCAGCGCATGCCCATGAGTCGCCATCTTCATGAGCTCACGACTCTCCCCTCCCTCCTCTGATTGAATCGGCAGCAGGTGGGCAGGGGGAGCAGTGGGCTCATGAATATGGGGACTCATTGGCATACGCTCGAGCTGTAATGGCTGGGACAATTAAAGTGACCCAGCATATTAATAAGGAGATCTGTCACTAGTTTATATTGCCCTTAATAGTTAGGACACAGTAGAACTGGTGACAGATTCCCTTTAAAGAGGTTCCTGGCATTGTACGGATTAGGGAATATATTCATCCAGAATTTTAGGACTTGCTTAGGATATTTTTCTTGTTTCTGTGTAAAATGCACGGTTTGCCTCCATGGTGTCTGTTAATGGATACCGATCCCTGATTTTATCTGATAATTGCCTGGCGGTATAGACTGAACACCATGTTGACAGACGGGGATAGTTGTCTACAAATTGCCACGAGAATACTAAATGGAGTCTTTTAATGGAGATGTTGCAGTAAATGAAAGCATCCCCTATTGTCTATATGTCGCTTTCCTTTCACCACAAGTGACAGTAACTGATGTTAGAGAAAATAATAAGTGTATATGAAGCCTCAGGAAGACACTAAGGGGGCGTTCCAGTCCTTTTGTCTTGATGACCGCTCCACAGGACCGCTGAGCCGTCAGTAGTGTGGGGTCTCGAACCCCTGCCGATGAGATATTGGTGGTCTGTCCTGAGGATAGGCCATTAGTATAAAAGCAGTGGACACCCCTTTAAGTTTTAAAACCTGATGGAGAACGTATAGTAAATGTGTGCGTGTCAGTCATACAGTAGAAGTAACTTTTGCATTTGTTTTTGAGGGGGATGTTCTTAGTAAGTTGTCCCCCAGAAATGACCCTGGTTACATCACTCCTTGTACCTTAAGATTCTTTTGGTTACTACTGGAACCAGTCGACACTGCGCTGACAGACACGTCCCGAAAGGCTTAGCTGAACGCCTGTAATGCACTGCATTTGAAAACACACTAAGACCTCTTGCACACAAATTTTTTTTTCATTTATGTTCCGTTTTTTTGCGTTCCGTATACGGAACCATTCATTTTAATGGATCCGCAAAAAAAAAGAAAGGTACCTCGTATGCCTTCCGTTGTTCCGTTCAAAGATAGAACATGTCCTATTATTGTCCGCATAACGGACAAGGATAGTACAGTTCTATTAGGGGCCAGCTGTTCCGTTCCGCAAAAAACGGAATGCACACGGACGTCATCAGTAACTTTTGCGGATCTGTTTTTTGCAGACCACGAAACACTGAAATAGCCGTACGGCCGTGTGCAATAGGCCTAACTATAAAATGTGAACCAGACGAGATTGCTGCAAGATATTTGCAAAGCTGTAGCCCGTCGCCATTCCTGGGGGCAGCTTTTCTTAGAGCTTATCACTGTCGTGTTCCTGTGTTATTCCTCCTGCAAATTGGTGAGTGTTTTGATAACTGGATGTTACCAGTGCAGTCTGACGGTACAGCCACATGGTACGGCCATGGCAGCCACTGCGTTGTTTTTTTTTTTTTTTTTTTTTTTTACTTTAAAAAACTTTTTTTTTTTACTCAGTATTGATTGTTAATGGCAGAGCAGTAATCTGCAAAACCTCGCGGCCGTTATCAATAATTCCTAATGAATTAAGGCTAGTTTCACATTACTTGTAAATTCTTCTGGCAAGGGAATGAATAGCCTGGCGGAAGACATCATAGCCAGATACTAGCCGAAGCCCATCGACTATAATGGGACTCAGTGGGGATCGGGCCTTTTTCCGGCATTATTGCCGGGATTCAGAAGGCAAAAAAAAAATGACACTACTTGCAGCAGTATTTGTCTGGCTAAATCCTGGCGCTAATGCTAGGAAAAGACCGGATCCCCGCCCAGTCCCATTATAGTTAATAGGGCATGGCGGTCCTCCGGCCTTTTCTGGGTATGCCGGATACAATGTCTTCCAATAGACTGTTCCTCTGGTTGGACAGCCTGCCGGAAGAATTTACAGCTAGTGCGAAACTAGCATAATAAAAAATGCAGCAGCTACTAGCATGGCCGCACAATTTTTAGCAGCCCTATGTGGCCGTACCCCAATACTGTCCTGATTAATAATATACAAGCTATATAATAGCTTAATAGTAATTATTGACAGAGTGAGACTGTAGGGACACAACCCTATCATTAGGAGGAATGATGACACCCAGTTGTCAGTGTATTTATAAATTTCTAGGAGGAATAACAGAGGAAAGGCATACCATACAGTTCTAAGAATAGATGCTCCAGAATGATTAATTTATGGGGAATACAAGTAATTATTAAATTAGACACGTCAGGAGAGGTGACAGCTCCTCTGTGAGATCAATGTGGGGAGATACGAAGACAATTATATTACGTGTCCTATATGCAGATTATGATCAAACCTGAAGCTGTTCAGTAAGGATAGGTTCACATATGCGGTAAACTAATCTGGTACTGTGTTCTCTGCCGGATCTACCATGTCCGGCACAGTTGGATAATGCTACACGCCGCCGGATCTCCTTTGACTATAATCCAGTATAGACAGAGTTCCAGTATAAGTGCTTGCTTTTGGCTGGAGAAATACCGCTGCATTATCCTTCTTTGGCGGATATGGTAAACTCCGGTAGTCTATTATTTGCCCTTGGATGAGTGCCCACAAAGGGTTACTGGTGCTCAGGAGGGATGTGCTCATTGAATTAAATCATTTTCTTGCTCAGTGCTCTTACCGTGAGCTTGAGTAGCAGTAATATATAGCATTATATTAAAAGCCACAAGGTAATCTAAAAGTTCTTGCAAAAAGTAGAGGAACGCCACGATGAGTTACAGGGCCCGCCACATTTGCTTGGGTGCGGAATCACTGGACTTCTCAAACCATTCTTGCATGGCCTCATCACATGAGCAGGTAGGGCGGCTGAGAGCCGAGCCGAGCCATTGGCAAATGGAGTTGTCATCCCACGTTATGCAGACGGCGCGCCTGCTGTGTGCATATATGTACACCCCCCTGTTGTAAACATATTAAATTATTAGCACAGTCCCGCGCAGGGTAAAACCTCAAGCGCTGAAGTGCCTTACACAAATTATATTTATTATCAGTTTTTGAATCAAGCCGGACAGTTGTGGAGGAAAGTGCTGCCCGTAAATATTTAATACAGTATTACCAGAAATCCAGTCATAGGTTTCCTACATAAATTATTGAATATTGAACATTAATGTGTTTTTTTTTAGTTTTGTTTTTTTGCATACATTGTTTTAACCTTAGTCTGTTTTGCTCAGAAGGAAAGGCAGTGTTAGCATCTTGCTCCATTAAGCATACTGCGCTCAGTCTTAAAGGGGTTGTCTGAGTTATGGAAAAAAAAAAGCACTGTAATTCTGATACAGTCGGGCAGCAATATAGAACTAAGCTAAGCAGGTTTTAGGCAAAAAAAATCTTTCCCTGGTTTTCTTCTGGCCCTTTATTTACTGCAATAACAACAATCTCTGCCCCTCCCCCTGCTCTGCTAAGGGAGTGAATATAAGTGCTGCCCTGATTGACATGTCTGCCTGCTGAGAGACTCAGCAGCATGTTGTATTTGTAGGACTACAAGTCCCAGCTGTACAATGACACTGCTTATACACACAGGATCTTCCACCCTACCTGTTCTTGTGTAATGCTCTTCAGAACTCCTCTGTCAGCTCCTGTGCCCAGCATTTGTCTCCTCACTGCCTGCAGCTACTCAGTAAAGCCTTCAGCCCTGAGTCTGTGCAGCTGATGTTTTTCCTCAAGAATCCAGGGAGAGAGCAATAAGCAGCAGGAGGGTGTGGCCAGCACAGTGAGGTCTGGTGTACAGGCACATATCTACTCTCTCAGGCTTGTGCACCAAACATCATCAGAGCAGGGAGAGAGGCTGACATGGTCATGTGACCCTCAGTGAAATCTGAGAAAGCAGCAACTGGAGATAAAGTAAGTGAATTGTAAAGTCCTTACATTTGCCTAGTTAGAAACATACAAAGAACAAAAAAATAACTCGGACAACTTTAAAGGGATGCATCTGAAAGGGATATCCTCAGCAGGGGCCCGACAGCTTGAGCCCCCACCAGTCACGAGAAGAGGGGCTGTGTTCTCCTGTTTGAATGGAGTGGCAAGTCACGCATGCTCGCTGCCACTCCTTTCAGCTCTGTTGGTTTGCCAAAGATAGCTGAGCAGTTGTGATCTCCACGAGTCCCATCGAGTTGAATGCAGTAGTGGACCCGCATCCATGTCTGCTGCTCCATACAAATATGGAGAAATGACCACCTTTCTCACTCGATCGGTGGGGGCCCGGAAATCAGTTACCCATCGATTAGACACTTATCCCCTTTCCTGGGGATGTCTTAACAGGACATTCCCCTTTTAAAGGGGTTGTTTAGCATTCAAAAAAGGTATTTATCCCTGTGCTGTCCGCATCCGCACTTCCGTTCCGCAAAAAAATAGAACATGTCCTATTCTTGTCCGCAGACACGGACAAGAAAAGGCATTTCTATTAAAGTGTCGACCATGTGGGGTCCGCAAAATGTGGAATGCACATGGCTGGTGTCCGTGTTTTGCGGATCCGGAATTTGTGGACCGCAAAACACTTGCAGACATGTGCATGGACCCTTAAGCTCATCTGCTACAGTGAGGAGTGAGCACTTCTCTCTCGTCGTTCTAGCAATCAGTGGGAGTTTCAGCACTCAACCCCCCACCACCACCACCACCACCACCGATAAAAGCTTTGAAATGTCGCCATCACAATTTGTGATATCTTGTGTTAAAAGTTTTGATTGCTGGGGTTCCAGGAGCAGAGACCCCACTGATCACTAAAACGGTAAAGCTTAGTACTTTGTCCCTTTGTTTCTGTTCAGCGCTGCACAGGGGGGCGAACATTGTACAGATTCACAGGATCTAATTCTGTGAATCCTAGTGCTGTTCATTGGTGCAGCTAGCAGAGCCGAGCAGATTCAAAGAGGAACAGAGCTCAGATGTGCGCTTCTGCACCCTTGTTTTAGCGATCGGTGCGGATGTTTGCTTTTGCACCCTTGTATTGTCAATCGATGGAGGTCACAGCACCTGACATGTCATGCCACTTTGACAGTACTTTAAAGGGGGGCTTTTAAGACTTTTTAACCCAGGACCCCACCCAATTAGCTGATTGAGAAGGTGTTGGCTCCCCTGTAAACACCATGGCCTCCTTGCAGCCTACCAAGCTCAGGGTCGTACATTGTATGGGACTGAGCTGCACCTAGGCCACGTGACCAAAGCATGTGACTTCACTGCCTAGGGAAAGCTGCAAAGGGGGATAGGTCATCAGTTAAAACTTTTCAGAAAACCCCTTTAAACCGTGCTCGGCTGTAATACCAGGCACGGCACGGATGTGGCCCATTTTTTGGAAGAAAACACAGATCCTTTTTTTAAAGTAAATAATTTACATAAATTTTCAGAAATAATATATGGCCATTTTTACATTCATATTAGACATTTGGCGACATTCCGTTGCTAATCAACATATGTTCTAGCAGAAACCCCTCCCTACATGTTCCAGGTCATACAATATCCTGATCCGTAATGTCCCCGGAATCTTTTAAACATTTACTTATTATTTTTATGTCTTTTGTGTTTTCAGTGGAAACTTTGAAGAAGGGATCTCCATGTTGGAATCCATCTGTATAAATGAACCGAAAAAATCCTACACGTCATTCTTGATAGGCCAGCTGCTGAAGAAGAACATGGAGGAGGCCCTGGAAAAATGTACGTCTGCTTTTAGTATGATCCTGTCTAGATGTAATAAAGCTCTGTATATTATCCTTCCGCTTGAAGTCCATTTCCACATGGGTGCTACCTATTAGATGTAGATGGCTCCCAGCTTGTGTCAGGTATGCCAGCTCTGGTCCTTTCAAGTGAATGGGGCCAAGCTGCAATACCAGACACAGTCAGTGGACTAGAGTGGCGCTCATTCAGAACGAGAAACACAATAAACTGTCAAATCTGGGGAGGTCTGCTTTGGACAAGCCATGAGCTTTATTTTCTTGCTTTGTAGGAAATGTCGACTTTTAGGCTTTCCTTTCCTAACAGGAGTCACAGTGCGGTGCCAGATCCATCACACAGCGTTCACAAGCAGTGTCTGGAAGTCTGTCGGGTTCCACCAAGGCCCCTATTTTCTGCTGCACGCAGCGCTATTTAAGCCGTCAAATTTGACGGACTTTGCAATGGTGGCTCCTGATGGATCCTCAACGCAGATGTGATCAAAGCCTTAGTTGCACTCGGCTACTTTGCAGACACATTACAGTCTGTGGGGGACGTTTATCAAGACTGGTGTTCCCATAATCCAGTCTTGATCCCCTTTACGCTGGTGTAAGATGTGTCTAATTTATTAGGCCTCATGCACACGACTGTATTTTGTTCCCTTGTCTGTTCCGTTTTTTTTTGCTGACAGGATGCAGACCTGTGTATCCGTTCCGTAGCTCAGCAAAAAAAAATAGAGCATGTCCTATTTTTTGTCTAGTTTGCGGACAAAGATAAGCATTATTACAATGGATCCGCCAAAAAAAAGGATGCCATACGGATGTCATCCGTTTTTTTTTTTGTTTTTTTTTTGCGGACCGCAAAACACATACGGTCGTGTGCATGAGGCCTTAGGCAGATGCCTCTTAATAATTTAGGTGCACCTCTGGCTCTTGATGCACCAGAAACTCAAATCTACTCCAGCTAGGTGCTGGCTTAGACTTCACCTATTAGTTGCGCCCGTTTCTGGTGCAAGTTCTAGTAAATCTGGCAGGCTGTGATGGGCTACGATTCTTCGTGCTAAGCCGCCCCTCTTTTCTCGCCACTTTAGACAAGTAGCGAGAAGCTCAAAAAGTTGCCTTTTTTTTTTTTTTTTTTACTTTTTAACGCCACAATAGGGAGATGTAAAAGCAGTTGTAAATGCCCCTCTATGTGCCCCACTCTTCTCGTCCAAATCATGCAGAAGGGAGTCAGAGGACACTTGGGTCTACTGTGCAGCCCCTTCATTGAGCCATTTGTGAGGTCTCATTGGGTAGACCACCTCACAGGGATTTTCCACCTGTGTCTCTTCCGCTGTTGTGAGCTCCCAGCCTTCCTTGACCACCACAGTACTGACGTACACCTAACTGAATACCGTACGTAGTGACCCACATACAGGTGAAACTCGAAAAATTTGAATATCGTGCAAAGTAACTGCAGTTATTTAAGTAACGCAACTTAAATGGTGAAACTAATACATGAGAGAGACTCATTACATGCGAATCGAGATATTTCAAGCCTTTATTTGTTATAATTTGGATGATTATGGATTATAGCTCATAAAACCCCAAAGTCACAATTTTGAGGTACCCTTTGCTCAGGGGGTATGAATTAATTAGCTGACTAGAGAGTGACACAATGGGGGAGATTTATCAAATTGGTGTAAAGTAGAACTGGCTTAGTTGCTTATAGCAACCAATCAGATTCCACCTTTCATCTTTCAGAGCTCCTTTTGAAAATGAAAGGTGGAATCTGATTGGTTGCTATGAGCAACTAAGCCAGTTCTACTTTACACCAATTTGATAAATCTCCCCCTTTGAGTCTAGAATATTAAACCTTTTCACAAAATTCCAATTTTAAGCTGCCTTAATGCAATTCTTTTTAAGTTGCATTACTGAAATAAATGGACTTTTGCACGATATTCTAATTTTTCGAGTTTCACTTGTACTTTCTCGAGTGTGCTCATAGCCATTTTATATTGATACATTTACCTGGTACTTTGTAAAGCAAACAGCAATGGGTTTCCGGTTGTATTGACGGATCATTGCAGTTCTGGCTTCCTTCGCTGGCGAACGCCCCCAGCTCCAGCAATGATAGCTGCAGGCAGTCATACCATCAGCTCCTTCATGCTGTGCGGGGATTTTTCCCTTGCAGTCGTCTGAAGAATGTCACTTCTATGGATGAGTAAAGCTTTTCTCTGGTCCAGCATTTGGATAAGACCCTTTCATGGCATGTTACTCACCTATGTACTAACTCTCTTCCGTTGGCAGTGAGCATTTTGGCAGAGCGCTTGGCCAATCAGTTTGCAAACTACGGACCAGTTACCGATCTCTTTCTGAATTATGTCAAAGCGGGAAGAGAAGAAGCAGCCAGTCATCTATTACAGGTAACCCACAAGTGATGCATGCGGCGAGTGCACATTTTTTAAGTGCCCATGTACTCTGGCTTACTGCCCCGTGACATTCCAGTGGCCAAACGGCAGCAGTACAGACAGTCTGCTGGGACCTATAGAACTTGTTTCCATTGAGATACACCTACAGTAATTAGGTCAGTCCTGCTTTTAAAGTCTACATTTTTCAAACCAGCACCTGTATCGGAATGATTCTGTAAATGCATGTAATTAAAAAGTGAGCATAGCCAGTGCGCTATGCAATAAAATGTATCCGTATTGCGCCACCTGCTGCTTTTCCTTTTTTTTTCTGTCCACCTCACTGAGGTGGTCACACGAGCTCAGTTTAAATCTCCCACTGCCACCAGCCATAGGTAGCTGCCATGTTTGAAGCTGTGGCAATTACAGTGAGACAAGGACACGACCCCCTGAGAAAGGACTCGCCCCCTGAGCTACCAGTCTGAAATAAATCTAGCACATCAATCAGAGAAATGAATGTGGAGATCTCTGGATCCATGGGAGGTACAGGGCTGGTTCTAGCTGTGTTAGATAGAGGTTACCTTGTACTGTATGATGTCTGATTTTCATTTTTACATCAATCATGGCATGATCCCTTTTTAAGAGGTTGTGTAGGATTTATTATTGATGGCCCATCCCCACCACCAGTCAGCTGCTTACTTATGTCTGGTGCCAGGATTACTCGGCTCCATCCATTGTGTAGTGGGTGGAACTGATAACTGCAGTGTTGCTTCCATAGAAGTGAATAGGAGCAGCGCTGCACTACACAATGGACGGAGCTGTGTACTTCTGCCGTCAACTTCCGGCATCTGAGCAACTGCAGAACAGCTAATCACTGCGCATGCGCAGCCGCCCTCCGTTCATTTTATAGTGGGCCGCTGAAAATAGTCAAGTGCTGGCTCGGCTTTTTTCGTCGGTCCCATAGAAATGAACGGGAGCATTGGCAAATCCCATTCACTTGTATGGGGAGAGCGTTTGGCGGTGGCCGGATCCCGGGATACCCAGAGTCCTCCAGCTAGCACCCTCCCTGCTCCATTCTCGTCGTAGGTGCGGGTCCCAGAGGTGGGGCCCGCATCTATCTGACAATGGGGTTATATCCTAGGGCAGTGATGGGCAAAGTGCGGCTCTCCAGCTGTTGCAAAACTACAACTCCCACCATGCCCTGCTGTAGGCTGATGGCTGTGGATAGCCTTTGAATGCTGGAAGTTGTAGTTCTGCAACAGCTGGGGAGCCGCACTTTGCCCATCACTGGCCTAGGGATATACCCCCATTGTCTGTGATGGGAATACTCCTTTTGCACGTAAAGCTTATTCTCACAATGCAGAATACTCTTGGAAAAGCAGACAGATTACTGTTCATTGTCTGATTCCAAATGCCAGTCATTAGAGGTGGTGTTTGTTTTTTGTTAGTTTTTTTTCCCGCTTTGGATGTGAATGGAGACTATGTCAGTGCACTCGTACTGCTTAAGGCATATAGCCATCAATGTGATTGGTGGCATGGATAGCATATTGGATCACTAAATCCTCCTGCACACAAGCATATTACGGCTCCATACACCTCCGCGTTTCACAGAGCTGTAATAAAGCAGCCACAGAAGTGCATGGGGCCTCACCGTACCTGTGTGCGCCACTGAATTTAGTATTTTTGTTGGATTCCATATGAATTACGGCATCAGACTCCATATTATGGTCTTCTAGAAGAGTCTCTGTAATTGGCACCATGTAGCGATACCTGGGATGTCCCATGTAAAGGACTGATATTTCATTTCGTAACTCCGAGAAGAGCTATAAAAGCTTTTATTAATTTTACTAGAATTTTTTTTATTTTATTCATTGATTGTGGTCTCACTTTACAGTTGTCAGGGGAGGAATTACTTTCTATACATTATTTTTTTTATTTATTCATTGCATATTGAAATAAATTACGCAGACCACGCATGCAGTTGCAGTTCACACCGACGGACGTGACCATTCCATTAACACGGATGGTAAAAGGGGAAGCACGCGGGTAACGCTAACGCCTTATTCGGTATTGGCATTGCCCCGCGCTCACGTGTTGATTGCTTATTACAATCTAATTTTTTTTCTTTTCGTTCTGGTGCGTGTCGCCGGCGTGCTAAATGAGAAATGCAGGCTCTTCCCAGTTGCCGACATTCTCTGCAAAATTAGCAGTCGTCAGGGAGCGAGCCAAGCGCATTCAGTGCCATTTGACTTGTGCTAAATATAAAGCGAAGCCGACGTGGAAGGAGCGGCTGGTGATGAGAACTGCCACTGGTCGCGTACACAAACAGACGCAGATGGGGAGTCTCGTCCCCGCAGGTGGCAGTCAAACAATCACAGTGATCCCGCAGATTGCCGGGTTTCTATAGACTCCCTGTGTCAAATTAAGGCCTGTTACCAATTTCCAATAGTAAACAGCACTATATTCACTTAAAATGCTTAGCAGCTGGTAAAACTGCAAGCCGTAAAATAGAAGCAAAACCCCTGCTTTAGTCATCACGGTAGACATCAATTTGCATGTTAAGAAGCAGCCGAACCTGAAGGATCTCTCTGGAAGATGGGACTGCCAGCGATGTCACCAGGATCTCCTGCCTGAAGAATAGGGCATTATGTAAATGTTCGTCAGGATTGAGAAGTGACACACGCAGCCGGGGCTGACAGCCAGGAGAGGTCCGGACAGAAAACAGTCACCACTTAAAGGAACATGAGACACATCACGCTCAGATGGACCTTTGCAAACATTTCTGCTTTCTTCTCCAGTCACAAATCCATCTTCTCGCTCCACACACATTCCAAGAATGTAGAGAACGCTAAGGCTACATTCTAAGGCTGTGTAACATGGATACACTGTCAGTTCATGGCCATTTTTCTACCAGTTTTGCATCCAATTTTAAAGGCCATTAATAATGGATGATTTTCATAGGATTTAAATTTTAAAAAGCCAAACCCTTGCAGTATACATAATGTCCCCCATAGTGGCCCCTAGCAGTAATAATGGCCCCTAGCAGTAATAATGTCCCCCATAGTGGCCCCCAGCAGTGATAATGTCCCCCATAGTGGTCTCAAGCAGTAATAATATCCCCTATAGTGGTCCCAAGTGGTAATAACATCCCACTTAGTGGCCCCCAACAGTAATAACGTCTCGCATAGTGGTCCCATCCGTTATAATGTCCCCCATACTGGTCCTAAGCGGTACTAACGTCCCCCATAGTGGCGCCCAGTAGTACTGACGTCCCCCATAGTGGCGCCCAGTAGTACTGACGTCCCCCATAGTGGCGCCCAGTAGTACTGACGTCCCCCATAGTGGCGCCCAGTAGTACTGACGCCCCCATAGTGGCGCCCAGTAGTACTGACGTCCCCCATAGTGGCGCCCAGTAGTACTGACGTCCCCCATAGTGGCGCCCAGTAGTACTGACGTCCCCCATAGTGGCGCCCAGTAGTACTGACGTCCCCCATAGTGACGCCCAGTAGTACTGACGTCCCCCATAGTGGCGCCCAGTAGTACGGACGTCCCCCATAGTGGCGCCCAGTAGTACGGACGTCCCCCATAGTGGCGCCCAGTAGTACTGACGTCCCCCATAGTGGCGCCCAGTAGTACTGACGTCCCCCATAGTGGCGCCCAGTAGTACTGACGTCCCCCATAGTGGCGCCCAGTAGTACTGACGTCCCCATAGTGGCGCCCAGTAGTACTGACGTCCCCATAGTGGCGCCCAGTAGTACTGACGTCCCCCATAGTGGCGCCCAGTAGTACTGACGTCCCCATAGTGGCGCCCAGTAGTACTGACGTCCCCCATAGTGGCGCCCAGTAGTACTGACGTCCCCCATAGTGGCGCCCAGTAGTACTGACGTCCCCCATAGTGGCGCCCAGTAGTACTGACGTCCCCCATAGTGGCGCCCAGTAGTACTGACGTCACCAACAGTAACCCCCACCAGTACTGACGTCAGCAACAGTAACCCCCACCAGTACTGACGTCAGCAACAGTAACCCCCACCAGTACTGACGTCAGCAACAGTAACCCCCACCAGTACTGACGTCAGCAACAGTAACCCCCACCAGTACGGACGTCACCAACAGTAACCCCCACCAGTAAGGACGTCACCAACAGTAACCCCCACCAGTAAGGACGTCACCAACAGTAACCCCCACCAGTAAGGACGTCACCAACAGTAACCCTCACCTGTAAGGACGTCACCAACAGTAACCCCCACCAGTAAGGACGTCACCAACAGTAACCCCCACCAGTAATAACATCCCCCCATAGTGGTCTTCTGTTGAGTTTCCCTTTAAACCATCGACTTCTTTTTTGCGCTTAGACCACTTTTTAGGTGTTGCTAAAGCTATAGTAACATTCGTTTCAAAAAAAGAAACTTGTGTTGTAGTCCCATCGCCCAGTTCCCTACCAGTTGCTAAATGGAGAAGGTCGAAGTCGTCAGCCAAGCGATGTCACTCGTCGAGAGGGCTCATAGACTTTCTATGATCTCACCTACAGCTAGTTAGGAGACCGGATCACTTGAGTGCTTCTGTCTCCTTGTTATCTCCGTACCCGTTAACTCCCTCTAATCAAAACAAAATCTTTACATACTTTTTATAGAGATTTTTTTTAATCAGGAGTAGCGTGAATGGGAAGTTTTATTCTGCCAATTCTGCTCTCTTAAATGTCCTGGAGGCAGAGCTTCTCTGTGAAGCTGTGTGCTTTCTCCATTTAACTGCTTCACAGCTCCTCCCCTCTGAGTGACGGCTGTTGTGGTCTCCTGGTTGGATGCTACAGCTGTCACTCAGAGCAGAGGGGAGGGGTTGATAAGCAGCTCAACGCAGAAAGCACCTCACAGTGAAGCTTCTCCTTTGGGCACTTGAGAGAGCAGAACTGATATAACGGGACCTTTGAAGGGACCCCTTAAAGTGGGCAGGTACAACAGAAAACATTTGCAGTGCCTTCCAGATGCAATACCCGCGTGACGACAGCGCAGCTGTTACATATAGCATTGTACCCCCACGACTGGCTGTACAGCGCTTTGCGGCAGAGCGCAGCCTCGTGATTTTTCAGGCTTGTCATGTAAACTTCTTTCTCCCCCAGCAACTTTAACTTTTGTCTCTCTGAAGAACTGTCTATTGCATTGAAAGGCATTTATAAAGCAGATTGAAATCAGTCCTTTTGTATGCGTAAGTGGAGGTAATTATACTTTAAAGAGAACTTGCTTTGTACATTTTAATTTTTTTAAAGAAACGAACAGTTATCTCCCTGACACCTTATTAAATGTATAATTAACCTTATGATCCCGAGCTCACTTATGAATGCTTGGCAGTATAATTGGAGATGAATAGAATTCCCACCCCCTCCCCCCTCCCATCTTTCTTTTACAGTCCCTAAACCTCATTTCTTGGCTCTACTGAAGCATTGGTTTATTTTTTTGTCTTTTATACAAACCTGCAACGTGCGGTGCCAAGGACACATTTACAGATTGGCATGATTAGGCAGAGTGCTGCTGTTTTGCTCTTTATCTGACACGTGATTAACCCGCGGTGTCTTGCCAGGTTCCATCTTGTATACTTTTTTTTTTCCTTCTTATTGTCGTTTTTTTGTTTTGTTTTAGTTTTATGTTTTTTTGTTAAAACTGAGATGTCTAATGTATCCTGATTTCTGTCATGCCTACAGAGATGCAGTGCCATCGTGGAGCAGAGAGCACAGTTGGCTCGCTACATTAACAGACAGATGGGACGGAATGAGGTACATCATCGATCTAAATAGTTGTTGTTTTTTTCTGCAATTTGCACGATGTCAATGAAAGATGTTTCCTTGAAGAGGTTGGCCACCTTTTAGAGGGGGGGGGGGCCTTTGGCAAACCCACTACCTGGCCAGACCTGCAAAAGGGAAGTAATAATTTCCTGCTCCCTGCCCCTGGGACCCAGCTCCTTCGCTCCCCATCCTCAACTGTCTTGCTGGGGCCCCCCACAGTCAACATCCGCTTTGACACCACTGCAGCGAATTACTGGCCACAGAGGTGACCTGCCCCATTGAGTGATGTGACCGATTGACCTTACGCAAGGGGTAGGTAACGATGCAGCTCTGTCAAAGCGGAAGTTGACAGCGGGGTAGGGTGTCTTTTGCCATTAAATGCCACATTTCTATGGAATACCACTCATATCACTTTCAGGTCTCAGATTAAACTATAAAATAAAATTTGAAATTAGTGGCTTTACCAGTATACCTCAGAATAAATCGGTGCGCACCACATGACCTATCCAAAGTCGTAAAAAACGTAGTATAATGTATGAGTATATATATATATATATATATATATATATATATATATAATTAATTTGTCCTAATAAGCACGTATGCACTTTAGTCTTTTTTTATATATTATGATATATGAAATGTATGCAATTTATGAGTATGAATTATATAGACACATTGAAGTACTTTTTTTACTTTTTCACTTGTTTCTATGTATAAGATATTGTTTTATTTGTTCATCACATTTAATCATGTTTAATTGTATTACTATGCATTATGGGTATATATACCCTATGTGAACACCATTTTGTATGCTTGAGAAAGACTGCATTGAGCAGTTGAAACGTTGCAGGGGAATAAAAGTCGGTCCACTTATTTTTCACATCTTTGGAGTGCTGCTTCAATTTTTGGATATTTGTACCTAGTAAACAGCGGAGCCAGCTGGTTTAGAAGGATTGCACCCGTCTTCATATTTAGAGTGCTGCTGCATTTTTCTTTGTGTTTTTTTATATATATATATATATATATATATATATATAAAATATGGGGGCACTCTGTCTTCTGGTGATATATGGACACATCTCAATTGTTTTTTGAAAAATTAGGTTTATTAAAGTTCAATAAATACAAGGAAAATACCAGTGTGGTGGGTGGACATCACCGGATGAAAAACGTCCGTCCAACCTCACACTATTGGCGCATATTTGAGATATTCATATACATAGATGTTAAAATATAGAGCAATAGTCAAAAAAGCGCTTAAAATGAAATAAAATAAAAATCCAAATGAAAAAATTGTAAAAAATGAACATAAGAAAACTTGACTTAAAAAATGGGAATAGGTTGTTTGGACCTAGTAATGTTTATATTTGTGTCTCCACAAATTATTACATATCCGTCTGAAGGGAACAATGTTTCCAACACATATAATCTTTTGTTTTGTTCCACCACAGGTTATAAGGGATAAAACTGTGTTTCTTAATTATGCCACTTGTATGCAAGTTTTTGGTATTGTCATTGTAAAAATGTTCTTGCACAAAGTTGTTGTAAAGTGTCTATATAACAATCACAATACATTTTTGATCGCCTCTGTATTGTGCGATAAACAGGTATATAATGTGGTATACTTTACCAATCCTGTAGTAACGATATGCCCCCGGATCTAGTGCCTGCTCTTGCCACTTTTCTGTGTATTCCCGCTTGTCTTTTACGGGATCCCACGCGGCGTCCCATGGGACTTAAACCTCCCATGTGGCGTCCCACGTGATATGGGCAGGTTTGTTTCTCCTGGGTCTTTGAGTCCAGGCTTCAGATGAGCTGTTCTTTATTCCATGCAGTGTGGCTCCATGCAGGGCTGCTGGGAGTTCAAGTTTTCCATGGCTTCCCTACTGTTTACTGTAGACTGTATTTTGACCAGTGTGCAGAGGCAGGGAAACCACAAAGTTCATTGTGGTTCTTCTTTATTTAGGCTTTTCCAAATAAGTACAGCCGATAAATCCGAATCACAGCTGGGTCAAACAATTACAGCACACACTGACTACATGAAGAAGGTAGTCAGGGTGAGGTAACACTCTCTACCACATTATATACCTGTATATCGCACAATACAGAGGTGATCAAAAAGGATTGTGATTGTTATATGGACACTTTACAACAACTTTGTGCAAGAACATTTTTACAATGACAATACCAAGTACTTGCATACCAGTGGGATAATTAAGAAACACAGTTTTATCCCTTCAAGGTGTATTTATAAACCCTATATCATCACCTGTGGTTGAACAAAACAAAATATTATATGCGCTGGAAAAATCATTGCCTTCAGGCTGATATATAATAATTTGTGGAGACATTATATCATTGATCCGAAAAGACTTCAACTATAAACATTACTAGGTCCAAACAACCTATTCCCATTTTTTAAGACAAGTTTTCTTATCTTCATTTTTTACTATTTTTTCATTTGAATTTTTATTTTAGTTCATTGACAATTGCTCTATATTTTAATATATATGTATGTGAATATCTCAAATATGCCCCAATAGTGTGAAGTTGGACGGACGTTTTTCATCAGGTGACGTCCACCCACCACACTGGTGTTTTCCTTGTATTTATTGAACTTTAATAAACCTCATTGCTATTTTTTCAAAAAACAATTAAGACATGTCCGTATATCATCAGATCAAACTTTGCCTCCTCGCTTTCTTTAAGGGTTTGTCCACTCCTTAAATACTGATGACCAATCTTAGGCCATCAATAACTGATCAGCGGGGGTTTACCGCCGATCAGCTGTTCTGCAGTAGATCCATTGCCAGAGCTACAGCTCCATCTATTCTGTAGTGGACGGAGCAGGTTACTGCAGTGCTGCTCCCATTATAGTGAATGGCAGCAGCGCCGCGATTACATGCTCCGTCCACTACATTATGGATGAAGCTGTAGGTGTTGCAACGGATCTACTGCAGAACAGATGATCGGCGGTGAACCCCCGCTGATCAGGTATTGATGGCCTATTCTGAGGTTAGGTCATCAGTAATTAAGAAGTTGACAACCAACCCCTTTAAGACACCTAATAAGAACATAATTCCTCCTTCCATGTTCATCTACAGGAGGAAGAAGTGACGCGTCTGATGGAATTACTCTCCGATCCATATTACAAACAAGTCCTGTACAGTTTCAAGATGAAAGGCTACGGTAAATAGCCTCTGACTCCACGTTTGTGTGTTTTTTGACGTCTTTCCATTTTTTTTCATCTAACAATAGTATAACCAGGATAAGGGAGAGAGGAGTTATTAAATATTGGATTGTGTTTTCTTCTTGGGGGAAGCTGATGAATATTACAGCGTTGTGTGTGTATATATTATGCATCCATTAAACGCTCATCAAATGTGGTTTCTGTGAGACAGCAGTCAGATTCTCTATCCTGAAGTCCCACAGAAAGCAGGTGACATTGCTTCACAGCACACTTAAGGCTGTGTCCACATCACGTCTCTTTTAGTGCTTATGACTGGGAAAGCTCCGACATAAACACGTAATGTGTCCATAGGGTAACATTAGACAGCGGCCAAAAGAGTGGCCTTTTGGCCTCCACCTGCCTGCAATGTCCAGTATGGGATAGCCTCGTATACTGTGCTATTCCATGCTACAGCATCCAGTAAAAAAAATAATTCAAATTATGGGGTAATATACTATACAGAAATACGCCTATATTTGGTGTATATCTGGCACAGATTGCAGCACGAAGGTTATTTGCACCGCAATCTGTGACTTTTCCCCATTCACATCAGGTCTAAAAAAGTGGGCGGATAAGGGGATGTGCCTGAAGGCCCATCTCATTTACCATTTTCTACGCCTGTTTTAGGTGTAGAAAATGATCTCAATGTAAGACCGCAAGAAAGCTGGCTTAGATTTAGACTGGCGCAGGATGCGCGAAGTTATGTAGACGCTGGCGCCTCTTCATAACTTCAGTGGATCCACGGCATCTAAAATGTGTATACTTCAGAGGCACGTGCTTAAGGCTACATTCACACGGCCATGCTGTCGCCGTGCCCATGTTGCAGACCACAAGCTGTGGGTCCGCAAAACAAGAGCACGGGCTGTGTGAACTCTGCAACACAGAAGAATAGAAAGGCTTCCGGCAGCCTTGGAAAAATGGGGCACTTTCACAGGCGCCAAGATCTCAGGAACCCATCGTATATAAGTTTATATCCATGATGTGGTGAATTTACACCTTATGTACAGTTTAATGTGAGCATCTCATCCATATGCACTCTTGTATAACACGTACATATGTCCTTACATTTGTACACTGGTATACATAGCGCTCCGTTCACCTGACAGAAGCCAATTTAGTGTCCTTTTTGCCTTTATTGTGGCGGTATAACTTTTTAATACTCTATACCAGGCATCCTCAAACTGCGGCTCTCTAGCTGTTGCAAAACTACGACTCCCAGCATGCCCGACAGTACGACTCTACAGGTATCGGCCGACAGTAGGGCATTGTGGGAGTTGTAGTTTTACAACAGCTGGAGGGCCACAGTTTGGGGATGCCTGCTCTATACATTGGCATACCTCGGCAGTAAACATTGGGGACATCTCCCTGACGTGTACCTCTGTCGGCAGGCTGGAACGCCGTGTGCACAGTCTCACTTTTCATACTTCGATATGGCAAACCTTCCACACAGTGTATTATTTGTGCCATTAATTTACCCGACCGTTTCATCGAGCCGCCTTTTAATCCTTTCCTCATATTTCCCTCTAGATACCAACAAGGAGGTTGACGCAGCCGTCGCTTTGTACGAGAAAGCCAAAGCCGAGCACATTGATCCAGATGAGCTGTTCCTAAAACGCCTGGCAGTCCTTCTAAGAGACGCAGGGAGGCCTGTCCCATTCTCCGAGCCCCCAGTGAGTACTTCCTAATTATACATACCTCTACGTAGTATGAGCTGGTAATAAACAGAACTCTGCGGTTTTGGGAGGAGGGGGGAGGGTCTGCTTAATTACACGGGGATTAAATCTTGTGTGAGTATCCTCTCTGGGCCGTGTGCATGTGAAGTGCTCTCAGCTCCCGGATTAATTTAGTTATACTTTTGGGAGATGATAACCTTCTGTGGATTATTGTGTTAGGAGATAGAATCAGCCAGGCACATCTGCAGGTCATATTGAAGGTAGAGCCTGGCCCGCCGTCCTCCGAGGACCAAGCGCTCTCACTCAGTTTTTTTGGAGCTTGAAAGGTGATTTTAATCCCTTATATGTATCGACCACTAATTGCTTTCGTTTAGCGGCGTTTCATTTTAAAACGAGCGGTTTCACCAGAACAACACATCTTGTTTTTTGTCAGAGGTTTGTTTGCAGCTTTCAACTCCTAGCAGGAACCAGAACTTCCCGAGATGTGGTGATGTAGATTAACGGTGACATTCAAAAGCCCCGAGTTCCACGTCTATAGAATTAGATAATGGATCCACGTATTTTGCGAGACATTTTGAAACCTTGTTTTGTTTCTAAAATGGCCAAATGAGGATTTTTTTTTTGAGACTCCTTTTGTATTTTTGCAAATGTTAAGCAAAACTCTGCATAGATAAAAAATGCCACTTGTGTTGGGACCTTTCAAGCTTTCGGCCTGGTGCTTGATAGAGGATCTGAAGGGCACCTTGGGAATACTAAAAGTTAGTTAAGCCTCTAGTTCCTTTTGCTTTGAGGAAATATGGTCATGCAGGGACAATCAATAGAACTGTACCAGGAGGATATATCAGAAGAGGGTGGGACTTGAGGAGTGGCTGCATCGGGAATAATTTCTTTAGGAGGGATGAAAGGGTGGGAGAGGGAGTTATGAGAGAGAATTCTAGAACTGTTATATCCAAACGAAGAGCACACTTTGTGTTGATTTCTCTTTAGATCGAATTTATTTGTGTATTAATGAACATTTATTTGGAAATAAAAATCAATAAAAAGATGTTGAAAAAAAAAATATACCACTCAGTCTGACTATTGCCAATTTTCAAGAAATCATGGGCAAAACGCTAAATAACCTGAACATAGTGTCAAATTCCCATCGGGTCTATGCACATGACCATATTACATCTCTGTTTATATAGGGCGGTAAATCGCCCCCAGTGAAATTCCATGGCATTGTTCTCTTTCTCTGTATGCTTCTGACGTTTCTTACATTATACACTATGTTGGAAGGCTATGTTCATGCAGCCTGTTTTGCCAGTATCAAAATCTGTTGCGTATTCCACAGAAGAAACCCTCTGGTGTCTGACAAGAGTTTTCTATTTGAATGTAGTGGACCCGCCCAGGCTCCTGACACGGTTTCCACCGGTTTACGCCTGGAAATTAGGCTTCCAGGATGGATGTGTCTATTGATGGTACAGTCTGGGAAAACCTACACTTAAATAAGTGACGGCCACATGAGCGGTGGCGTGGACTCCCTTTGAACATAATGAGAGGCTTTTTTTACGTTGATTCCACATGAGTTTTGGTGCACAGTCTGCAAAATCCAGCATATGAACTTAACCACACAAAGAAATGTTTTTCCCCACAAATATTGCGTCTAGTGGAGGATATCTCCGTAATATGGTACCATATGGGAGCCACTGACCAGTGCTATAAAAAAGAAGCATCCTGCCCTGTGGCTTCTGCTCCTCTGCTCTTCTGATCAGTCGCATTGAATGGGGCTAATCAGAGTGCAGACCTGCTGCGGAAACCCGAGGCTCAGTCTGGGTTACGCAAGCAAAATACTCATCGGATTGTTCTGACCAAGGATAGAATCCTCACAATTTGAGGCAAGATCCACGGCAGAAATATTTTGCTGTGTCTGTGCTTACCCTGAGTTCTGCAAATGTTACCGTCACACCTTATGGTGGATTAATAGGCGCAGAGGAGCAGCCGATTATCAGGATGGAAGCGATCCTTCCCAACAACTAGCTGCACATTCAGTGGAGTGGGGGACGAAATGCGGCATTTACATGCAGCAATCACCTCCACAGTATGAGGACGAGCGATCGCTAATGCAATCGATCGTCGTCCTACAAACGCATTGTTTAGACAGTACGATCTGCTGCCTAGAAACGATAATTTTTTTTGACTGCAAGATCGACAGTTCGGCTGTACCTTTAGACAGGCAGATTGACAGGAACGAGCATTCGCAGGAATGTTCATTCCTGATAATGTGTCCGACTATCAGGACGTGTAAACTCGCCATTAGCTTTGGAGTCAGAGAGGTGTCTAAATGATCTCTCGGCACTTTTTTAGTTTGGGGCTTAGGTTGCACACTTGGTACTAAAGCGGAGTTTGTCATGTTATACATGGATTGGACGTTATAATAGATTCACCCGCTTTCCTATGTGATCCACATTGCGATTCCTCGATGGATTGGGTCCAATGGTCCGTTCTGGCTTTCTGTGTTGTATTTCCAGACACTAAAACTTTTATTATGTTTTCTAGGAAACCTTAGAATATTATAAAGAAAAACTGAAGAAACAAACGTCACAAAACGATGAAGAGCAGAGGGAGGAATGAGAGTTTTTGTTTTCTTTTACATTTTTACAATGTTTTTTTTATGTGTATTTTGTTTCCCATTGTAAATTGTAATGTAACTGATCTGTGAAGGTTAATTAAATTGCCCAAAAATTAAAAAAATGTCTGAAAACTTGTGTTTTGTCTCTGAAATTTACTGGATCGTTTTCATATCAATCCCTTTTTAATCTGTCAGTGTTTCTTGCTATTATTCCAGTTTCTCAAAAGATGTAGGGGGTTATTTATTAACCTGAAATGTGCCCATCAATCTGCGACTTTTCCCCGCTCACGCCAGGTCTAGATAAGTGGACGTGGTGTGGGGATGGGCTTGCAGGCCCGCCTCATTCATCATTTCCCACATGTAATTTAGACGTAGAAAATAGCCTATATGTAATCCAGCTAGGAAGCTGGCTTACACTTCGAAGAGGCACTGGATGTGCGGAAGTTATGTAGAGGTCGGCGCCTCTACATAACTTCAGCTATTTACCGCCAGAGCAAGGGCTTTATTAAGACGTACGTCTAAAACAATGCCAGTCTTACTAAATGACCCCCATAATGTTGCTTCAAAACCAGGACCAAACATAAAACCCTGGAGTGAACCAAGTTTGGTTCAGTAGCGCTACAAGGGGTTGGGATGTGGCAGCCATGTTGTGATCATGTGAAACCAGCCTTGGTGTGTATAAACTCTACATTATGAAGGTGTTTGCGCCAATACAGCTGGCACGGATATAATGGGAAACCACACCCTGTGAAACGACCGACTTCCCACACAGCTCCACATCTGCTGGATGTGTAATTCACTCATATAACATGTTTGCCATATATGGTTGAAATTTATTCTTTTCCAAAGACCACAAACTGTGCCCCTTAGGAATGCTTGAGGATTAAACGGTACAGTTTGAAAATGTGATATCGTAGACATTCTGTATAAAGCAGGAAGTAGGGCACAGATGAAAAGGAGTAAAGCTGCGGGATCTGACTACACATGATTAGTTTGCAGTCTGTTACTATGGAGATGCATACGTTTTCATAGGAACTTACTAGGAAATTTTCAGACTTTTATTTTGATGTTGGAGCAATAAAAATTTTTTTTTTGAGAATGTGGACGTGGCCACTTGTAATTTTTGCAGAATGAAAGCCAAGTAAAAACCACCGTATGGGCTGCATTGATTGTACCTAAATGTAGTGGATGCACTTGCTTTCCCATGTAAAACCACATTGGGATCCCATGAGTTGGAAAGGGCATTATCCAAGCTTTCTTTGCAGATTTCCATAGAAGCAATTTTAGTTGTTTCCTTTAAATGCTCCTGTGAAAAAGAAAGTGCCCGCCAATGCAGCGGTGCTGTACCACAATGCCAAATGTGAGCACTAGAAAACTGAATGAACAACGTCTGAATGAATTGCACTGCTTATATAGACCAAGTGTGTAATTTGCCACCATTGGTTTGTTCACATGTGTGGTTTTGAGGCATTAAAAATAATAAATAGGAGGGAGGCAAAGGAACCAGAGGAACGTGAAATTGTACTAAGGCCTCATGCACAGGACCGTAGCAGGTCTGTGCCCGTTTTACGGCCTGCGAACAGTGGATCCACAATATATGGGTACTGCCGTGTGTGTACTGTATCACAGATGTGGTCCCATTCACTTAAATAGGTCCACAGACGGCAGGCACATGGTTAGTGCCCGTTGCGGACTGCAGTTTGTGGTCTGCAGCACGGGTATGGCAGGCACACAGTCGTGTGCTGGAGGCCTCATTGTGTCACCTACTAACTGGTCTTTTAATCAGGTCAGAGGGTTATAAGCCTCAAATCAATATCGTTACACATTGTACAAAACATTCATGGCACAAGAAACCATTGCTCTTACAGGACCGATAGGCTGTCAATCTTACAGGGGGACAGTGGCTGTCACTTTTAGGGGGGATGCTGTGTTAGGGGGCACTGAAAGTGAATGGGATCTTTGAGGGGATAATCATGCTGCGCTGCTGGCTTTATTATAGGGCCCAGGCTGGCTGTGGTACAGGGATGCTGAAAATGATATTGTCCATATGTTTAGGTGTAGGGTGATTAATGGTCCCTGCAGTGATACCACATGTATTGTTATAGTAGCTGTGTGACCCTCCCCACCCCAGAAGGAGTAATATGGACATTAATCCCCTCCCACTGTTAGGGCTCATTCACTCCTACGTGCGTATACATGCCGTTTTTTGCGTTCAGTATACGGAACTATTCATTTAAATGGGTCCGCAAAAAAACGGAATGTGCTCCGTATGCATTCCATTTCTGTTTTTCTGTTCCGCTACATTTTGAGTCTTGTCCTATTATTGCACGCAAATCACGTTTCGTGGCTCCATTCAAGTCAATGGGGCTGTAAAAAAAAAACGGAATGCATACGTATGTCTTCCGTATCTGTTCCGTTTTTGTGGAAGCATCTATAGAAAATTTTATGCCCAGCCCAATTTTTCAATGTACTTACTGTTAAAACATTATTATGTTTCCGTTTGCGATCTGCAAAAAACGGATCACAAACGGAAACCATAGGGAAACGGAAACACTACTGAAACCAAAAATGGACCGTTAAACCATACTGGCGTGTGAACGAGCAGATCTTGGCGGGCGCTACTACTATTTTAAGGATTTCCATAGTCACTAAGGTTTCCTTCACTGGACCAGACCCCTATATAACTTCAGTCCTTGGACCTAGTGTGGTGTGGTACAGAGCCGGGGTAATTACCAGTGGCCTCTGGTGATCGATTGAGTATTAGCAGTAGGACAAAGCCAGCACACATGGAAGACAAGGAGCCATTCAGACAGTCACTGTGTGGGCATGTCCCGGGCATGTTGTGTGTGCCCGGGTAAAAAACCATCTCACCTGGGTCCTCTGATCCCCTGCATACAATGCCACCCAATAATGTTTAGATAAATATAGAAGCAATGTCAGTCATGGGGAGACATGTTAGAGATGGCCCACCAAAAATATCTGTAACGTCGGTGCAAATTAAATTCCGGCACCGATCTTTAACTAGTAATATTGGTTGATGGTTTGCCGGACTGATGCCAATCCTAGCAATCATCCATCTACAGTCGTGGCCAAACGTTTTGAGAATTACATAAATATTAGAAATTGGAAAAGTTGCTGCTTAAGTTTTTAAAAAAGCAATTTGCATATACTCCAGAATGTTATGAAGAGTGATCAGATGAATTGCATAGTCCTTCTTTGCCATGAAAATTAACTTAATCCCCAAAAAAACAGCTAAAGGACCTGCTAAGATCATTTCAGTATCGTCTTGTTAACTCAGGTGAGAATGTTGACGAGCACAAGGCTGGAGATCATTATGTCAGGCTGATTGGGTTAAAATGGCAGACTTGACATGTTAAAAGGAGGGTGATGCTTGAAATCATTGTTCTTCCATTGTTAACTATGGTGACCTGCAAAGAAACGCGTGCAGCCATTATTGCGTTGCATAAAAATGGCTTCACAGGCAAGGATATTGTGGCTACTAAGATTGCACCTCAATCAACAATTTGTAGGATCATCAAGAACTTCAAGGAAAGAGGTTCAATTCTCGTTAAGAAGGCTTCAGGGCATCCAAGAAAGGATTCAGCTGCGGGATCGGAGTGCCACCCGTGCAGAGCTTGCTCAGGAATGGCAGCAGGCAGGTGTGAGCGCATCTGCACGCACAGTGAGGAGAAGACTTTTGGAAGATGGCCTGGTGTCAAGAAGGGCAGCAAAGAAGCCACTTCTCTCCAAAGAAAACATCAGGGACAGATTGATCTTATGCAGAAAGTATGGTGAATGGACTGATGAGGACTGGGGCAAAGTCATATTCTCCGATGAAGCCTCTTTCCGATTGTTTGGGGCATCTAGAAAAAGGCTTGTCCGGAGAAGAAAAGGTGAGCGCTACCATCAGTCCTGTGTCATGCCAACAGTAAAGCATCCTGAGACCATTCATGTGTGGGGTTGCTTCTCATCCAAGGGAGTGGGCTCACTCACAATTTTGCCCAAAAACACAGCCATGAATAAAGAATGGTACCAAAACACCCTCCAACAGCAACTTCTTCCAACAATCCAACATCAGTTTGGTGAAGAACAATGCATTTTCCGGCACGATGGAGCACCGTGCCATAGGGCAAAGGTGATAACTAAGGCCTCTTTCACACTAGCGTTTTAGCTTTCCGTCCTAGAGATCCGTCCTCGGGTCTCTAGGACGGAAAGCTACTGATCAGGATTATCCCCATGCATCCTGAATGGAGAGAAATCCGTTCAGGATGCATCAGGATGTCTTCCGTTCAGTATGTCAACGTTTTTTGGACGTTGACAAAAGCGCAGCATGCTGCGGATTTGTCTCCGTCCAAAAATCCGAAGACATGCCACAACGCCGATCTCGGAATTAATGCCCATTGAAGGGCATTAGTCTGGATCCGCCTTTACTAAACGTCGTTTCCGCGCATTGCCGGAACCGACGCTTAGCTTTTGTCAATGGTTACTATGGCAGCCAGGACGCTAAAGTCCTGGTTGCCATAGTAAAGAGTAGGGAGCGGGGAGCAGCATACTTACATTCCGTGCGGCTCCGGGACGCTCTAGGATGACGCCAGGGCGCCCCAGTGCATAGATCACGTGATCGCACGGATCACGTGATCCATGCGCGCGGGGCGCTCTGACGTCATTCAGGAGCGCCCGGGGAGCCGCACGGAATGTAAGTATGCCGCTCCCCCGCTCCCCACTGCTACTATGGCAACCAGGACGCTAGTAGCGTCCTGGCTGCCATAGTAACACTGAAAGCATTTTGAAGACTGATCAGTCTTCAAATGCTTTCAGTTCACTTGCGTTGTGCAGGATCCGGCGTGCATTCCGGCGACGGAAGTGCACGCCGGATCCTAACAACGCTAGTGTGAAAGAGGCCTAAGTGTCTCGGGGACCAAAACGTTTACATTTTGGGTCCATGGCCTGGAAACTCCCCAGATCTTAATCCCATTGAGAACTTGTGGTCAATCCTCAAGAGGCGGGTGGACAAACAAAAACCCACTAATTCTGACAAACTCCAAGAAGTCATTATGAATGAATGGGTTTCTATCAGTCAGGAATTGGCCCAAAAGTTGATTGAGAGCATGCCCAGTCGAATTGCAGAGGTCCTGAAAAAGAAGGGCCAACACTGCAAATACTGACTGCATAAATGTCATGTAATTGTCGATAAAAGCCTTTGAAACGTATGAAGTGCGTGTAATTATATTTCACTACATCACAGAAACAACTGAAACAAAGATCTAAAAGCAGTTTAGCAGCAAACTTTGTGAAAACTAATATTTGTGTCATTCTCAAAACTTTTGGCCACGACTGTACATCCAGTGGATAATGGCAGAATGATGCACAATAAGATGTAACTTTGGACAGATGTCAAAATGAAAGGTCTGTGGAGGAGACGATAGCAGGCTAAAAAGGTACGGTTAAATAATGGTCCTCATTCACTATATGTTCTTTGGTTTCAGACAGCTGCTACTGATGAGGAGCAGAGAAGAATTACGCTTTATTGCCTTTTTCCTTAGGTTTACCTATTATACTAATATTGGGATGGTAAACTCCTACAACTGATCCATCTCTGTTGTAAAATTCATGGCTACTTTGGGGAATCCCTAAGGTTACGAGTATCATCAGGGACCCCAATTGAGAAATAAAACTGACATACTCAAACTTGACCTGTGTAATCAACTGTGTACACGGAGACAGGTCATATAGTTATTATAGGGCCCTCGGAGAGCAGGAGGTCACATCACCTTTGCGATTGGGTGGAAAAAAAACCTATGCAAGACTCTCCTCCCCAGAGGAACCACAGATGAAGAAACCTTTCCTGCATGGTAGAACCTGCCACTCTAAATGGGGGCTTATCTCCTGAACAGTGGGAGCACAGACCTTAAAGGTCTCATCACCTTTGCAACTGGGCAGCAAAAACTTGCGCAAGTCTCTTCTCCAGACGAACCACACCGGAGGAACCTGTTCATGGATTGTGTCTCAGTCTTAATATCTTAATGTAGCTAAGCTGTATTAAAGTTAATGACGCCCTCTTATTCTACGTGGTGGATAATTATCCTGTCTACTGGAAGGGCTCATCTCTTCTATGTACACCACTGTGTGTAATAGTCATTTTTCCTAATAATTCCCTAGTGTCTTGTATTCCAAATCCTTATACCTAATGTTCCTGTAAAGCCATTCTTCTATGCCATTGTCCCTTGCAGTGTTGCGGGGGCTGCTGATCTGGCATTGCTGCCCCATGTATTTAGATTTCACCTGCAATCCCGTCACGCAGCATTCATGCAGCACTGACTTTAAGCCAATGGGAAGTAACCATCACTAGTAATCGCAGTTACATGTGGATAGAAGCTGGAGTTTGTGAGGCATAAAGGAGGCATCAGCACAGCTCGGCTCTCTGAGCGCTCACACCAGTCACTTCTCAAGCCACCAGCACAGTAATTGTTTTGGTCACTTGCATAGTTGTAAAATTGCTCCGGTCCCGGGTGATGCACCCAGAATAGTTATGTAGCTTCAGTGTCAGCAGGAATCTGGGCAGCTGTTGATGTAGAGATACAAGATCACAAACCGTAAAGAGATTTTTATAACTGTTTCCAGCAGCTGATCTGCTGTAGAAAAGTAAAAGTGCCCGGCTGTGGTAAGGTCAGGCCACTGCTCATACATGCCTGGTATACTATACCGTACACCCCTAGCAGTCCTACACAATTAACCCTTTGTTCAATGTGCAAGATGAATTCCCCTAAAACAAACAGAAAAAGCCTTTAGAGTCCCTACACTGTGAATTTGGTCTGGTATTTTCCACCACTAAAATAAAGCCATGGAAACCTCCTGTGTTTTATTCATACTCCTCTATGCGGTTTTTCTGGCTTCTTTTCCGCCATAGAGAAGATGTGAAGACGCCAGGAAACAAAAAACAAAAGCCTAAATATGCTGCATTACCCCCCAAAAAACACCACGATTAACCAAACCACCAATGGCAAAAAAAAATAAAACGTGTTTTGCATTTCGTATTTCCCATAGACCTTCAGATAATATCTGGAGCTTGTGTTTTTACCGCAAAAAAACGCAGGTGTAAAAAATCAACTATGACCACAAATGTGCAGAAAAGCTCCACCAAAAACCTAGGTGTGAACCCAACCTGAAAGAGTTTTTTATGGGCCCTTTAAACCCACCTTAATGATATATAACTCGCTCGAAGAAGAAAGTTTGTAATTTACTTATCGTCTTTACTTAGCGCATGCACAAACTCCTGAATCCACCTCATCTGCCAACATAAATAGTTCTAGAAAAATAGTTCACCTCTCCTTCTATGTCCTGGGCTGTGGGAGTGACATCCTATCCATAGCCCAGGCCGAGAACATGGTACAGGGCATGACATCAGAGGATGCAGGATTTTCAGAAGAGGAGCGTCTTGTGACCGGGTTCCTGAGCAGCCAATTCATCAAGATGGTAAGTATATTAGAACATTTATTCTGCAGGTGAGTTATAAGTAATTGAGGTGTGTTTGCTGGGTTCTAGCAAACCTCATTAAATTGCCCTCTTTTCACTTTTGATCTGTTCCTAGGGCAATCGGGTGAAAACCATTATAGCCATTCCCGCTCTCACTGAGGTTGACGCTCCACTTTCCATAGTTCTGAATGGAGTTCCCTGGCCCAGATTTACTAATCCTATAGATCAGGGATGGCCAACCTGAGGCTCTCCAGCTGTTGCAAAACTACAGCTCCCAGCATGCCCAGGCTGCCTACAGCTATCAGCCTACAGCAGGGCATGGTGGGAGTTGTAGTTTTAGAACAGCTGAGAGCCGCAGGTTGGCCATGGCTGCTATAGATGGTGTAAGCTTAGACCGGCAGACTAGACCTGCAGTAGATTTATCACAGGGGCTCAGGCTGGATGATAAATCTGGTGCAGGGATAGACCCTCCTCTGACTACATACTATTAGTTGACTTACATTGAGATAGAATTTTACGTTAGAATTGTGGTTCAATTTTGGTGCAAAATGCGGCATCTAAGGCCATGCCCCTTCCCATGAAGCTCCACCCCTGCTGCTAAGCCCTGCACCCTTTACAGAAAAGTTGGAAAGATTGCAGTAAGCCAAACTGCGCAAATTTGCACCACTTTTTAGACAGATTTTAGCCGCAGACACATTAGTAGATCTGGGCTACTGGTCGTGCAGTGATATGTTATGTAGAGCCAGACATAGAATCTTTAGAAACCGGGTCGGGAGAGAGCATATCCAGTTTCCAATGGTTCTATCTACAGCTGTATCATGGCTAGCACTGCGATCCCAAGTCAATACAGCGCCATTACAGTTCCAACAATCAAACAATACCCACTGCTCCACGTCCTGTAGTCCATGTTTAGCTTGGACGGTCTCCCATAAACCGTAGAATTTATATAAATGGAAAATCCAAGACACCAGAGCTTTTAAGGGAACCTGTCACATTGAACATGGTGTTTGAGCTGCAGACTGCATGTTATAGAGCAGGAGGAGCGGAGCAGCTTTATATATTGAATCTTTACCCATAAAACTATATTAGGGTACTTTCACACTAGCGTTTCGGATTCCGTTTGTGAGATCTGTTTCAGGGCTCTCACAAACGGATCAGTTCAGCCCCAATGCGATCTGAATGGATTAGGATTCGTTCAGAATGCATCAGTTCGGCTCCGTTCCGCCTCTATTCCGTTTTGGAGACGGACACCAAAACGCAGCTTGCAGCATTTTGGTGTCCGTCTGAAGAGGCGGAGCCTAACGGATTAGGCTTTAATTACAATGTAAGTCAATGGGGACGGATCCGTTTTTAATGACACAATATGGTGCATTTGAAAATGGATCCGTTCCCCATTGACTTTTAATGTAATTCAAAACGGATCCGTTTTTGACTTTGTCAGTTTTCTTTAAAACGAATGCAAACGGATCCGTTCTGAAAATAAACAGACAGATCCGCACCAAAGCAAGTGTGAAAGTACCCTAACTTGTATTTCATTCATTTAAAGTCCTGCTCATTCTCGGATTTGAAGTCCAGGAGACGGTCCAATCAGTGACTGACAGCTCTCTCTGTATACACAGTCCTAGAGGGAAGGCTGTCAATCACTGATAGGACCGCCTCCTGGACTTCAAAGCCCTGAATGAGCAGGAATTTAAATGAATGAAATACAAGTCATATAGTTTATGGGTACAGATTCAATATATCAATCTGCTGAGCTCCTCCAGCTCTATAACATGCTTCCTACAGCTCAAACACTATTTTCAACATGACACATTTCCTTTAATAAAATACAATTCATTCAATTCTTCGTCAAAACATTTAGTCTTCAGTGTCATTTCGGACATATTCGGCCTTTATGAAGACATAATCACAGTATATACATAAATAAGTGAAGGCTTCAAACTAATATAAGTGTGTGGGGAGATGAATCCCACCATTGCCCTAGTTTCATCATATTAATAATAGTCTATTATATATCCCAATTATGGTCCTTTAGTTATCGTATTAATTATTAACCTGTATGTAAATATTACTTAAATTCATGCAAAAGTCAGGACCTCCTAGGGGGGGTGCCTCGTCTAATAAGAACAAGAAACATGCCTTTATGTATTGTGGCCTGAAATGTCACTGAGGCCAAAATGCACACGGCCGTTGTTGAGGTCCGCGTCTGAGCCGCATATTTTGCGGCTCTGGCGTGGACCCATTCACTTCAATGGGGCCGCAAAAGATGCGGACAGCACTCTGTATGCTGTCCGCATCCATTGCTGCGTTCCGTGGCTCCGCAAAAAAAAATAGAGCATGTCCTATTCTTGTCTGTTTTGCGGACAAGAATAGGCTTTTTCTACAATGGGCCACGTTCCGTAAATTACGCTGAGCAGCTTCCGTGTTTTGCGGACCGCAAAACGCATACGGTCGTGTGCATGAGGCCTAAGGCTAAGTTTACCCTTCAGTTATTTTGACCAGTTAATGTGAGCCAAAACCAGTAGTGAAGCCTACTCAGAGATCAGGTATAATGGGAAGATCTGCACCTGTTCTGTGTTTTTGACCTAAACCTGGTTTTGGCTCACAATAACTAATCAAAGTAACTGAAGTGTGAACTCAGCCGAAATGGTATTTTACTAAAGGGGTATTCCGGTTATATCAAGTTATCCCCTATTCTGTGGATATTTGATAAGTATTAGATTGGTGGGGATCCTACTGCTGGGACTCCCACCGATCACGGGTGCCCCAAACCCCATGGAGCCCCCTGAAATGAAAGGAATGGATGGTCAGAAATGCGCTCCATTCATTTTTATGGGCGTTCCGGAAATTACTGAGGACAGCGCTTGGACATCTCCAGAACTGTCATAGAACTGAAGGGAGCTGCCTTCTACAACCTGCTCTATTCATTTTAGGGGGGGCTCCACGGTGTTTTGGGTTCTCGTGATTGGTGGGGTACTACTGTTGGGTCCTATGGATAGGGGATAACTTGATATAACCGAATACCCCTTTAAGCTCCAGTAGCTTGGATTTTCACTTTATAGAAGCCATTACAGTCCCCACAGAACTTTTTTTTTTTTTTAACAAGATTTTCTACACGCTGCTATTAAATTATTTTCTTGACAGATGGAAATATTTATTTATGATTGGGTCATACATGTGAAAGGATATTCCATAGTTACCAGAGGAACAGGCACTTTCCATCCTCTTTGGAAAGGTGTGCCAGACATTTGAGGATGACCAGGATATCCTCCACCTCATGACTTGGCATGTATTCAGATATCATCTTGTTCAGGAATTGTGGGTCATTAAAGGAGGAAATATCTTCAGAGCCAGCGGTTCTGTCCTTCATGATCCCATAGGTGTTGATTAGGTATTCAGTAAAGTTGGGATGCACAGTGCGGTCATAGCCCAGCTTCTTCAACAACTTCATGGTGTGATGGTAGCGCAGGGTCAGCTCAGATCTTAAACTGTCGTCTACTTTGCCAGTCAGTGGACATGTGGCCACCTATAATTATGAAATATACCTTAAAGGGCTTTTCTGAGACTTTTCTACTGATGACCTATCCTCTGCATGGGTCATCAGTATCTGAACGGTGGGGATCCAAGACCTGGGAACCCGGTCGATCAGCTGTTTGAGAAGGCACCAGTGCTTACAGTAGTGCCACGGCCTTCTCTCAGCTTTCCTTAGGCCATGTGGCCTAGGTGCAGCTCAGCCTCATTGGAGTGAATGAGACAACCGCTATATAATGTATGGCGCTGTGCTTTATCAGCTGAGAGAAGGAGCGTCGGTGCCTTCTCAAACAGCAGCTGATCGGTGGGCGTCCCAGGTGTCGGACTGTCACCGATCAGATACCGATGACCTATCATGAGGATAGGCCATCAGTAGAAAAGTCTTGGAAAAACCCTTTTAAATACACATTAAATATACCGTGCTCTTCTTAATTGTATACAGCTGAAAACCCAGAACTAGCCAGGAGGTCCAGCTTTGAAACCTTCTGTGCTACACAAAGCGGTATCTCAGCTGTCGCCTTATAAAGGGGTAGTCTCATTACTTTGTTAGAGCATATGGACATCCCCCATCAAGACCACCTCTATGACCCAGAGCAGAGAACCAGTATTGGCTGCTGCTCTGGTGGACTCTGAATGGCTTCCTTGTAATGGTACATCCCCCCTGCTGTCGGAAATATTTGGTTGGTGGCCACTTTCCTGACTATTTCGGCTTTTTGCTTGGGTTTGGGAGCTAGACCTTTGCTAGAACAATGCTCCAAGTAGTGACTGATAATCTTGGCCTATTGAGTTTTAAACCCCTTATATTTATCCATACATCTTCTTTCACTGGAGTAGCTTGGACTAGAAGGAAGGACACCATTTGTACAAGCAGTATTACATTACATTTCTCATCTTCCACTCATTTTGAGTTACAGTCTGTATTACACTCCAGAGCTGCATTTAAAATTCTGCTAGTTGTTAATGGAAACAGTCGACAAGTTTGTTGACAGATACACCCATAACATCTTTGACTGAATGCAACGGGACAGCTAATTTTTCTTTATCAGAGTATTGGTGTATAGCAGGCATGCTCAACCTGCGGCCCTCCAGCTGTTGCAAAACTACAACTCCCAGCATGCCCGAACAGCTTACAGCTATCAGCCTACAGCAGGGCATGGTGGGAGTTGTAGTTTTACAACAGCTGGAGGGCCACAGGTTGAGCATCCCTGTTGTATAGAATACACTACCAAGAATCTGAAAACAAAAGCATAAGCCCTGTACAAAAAATTAACTAGAAATGTATGCTGGGAGATTTCAGCTGCAGACTACAGTTGTGAATACAGCTCTGAACATTAGTGCAGAATGTAATGCAGGAAGAAATGTAGACATGATCTTCAGGGGTATGTTCACACAGGGCTTTTTACCCCCACAAATTTCGTCATGTATTTTCCTCTATGGATTGACTAAAATATGTATGTCCCTGTCCTCATAAAAATACACCAAACCTAGCAAACATTTTGTTTTCTGCTCTATATAAATTAAATAAAGTTACCTCAGTTTTTTCACCAGCCTCTAATTAGGCTAAGCTTAGTCTGCGACTGTCTTCTCTAGCAGGCTCTTCCAACATAGAACAGCCTGTCGGAGTTCTCCGGATCCGGCATTACCGCAAACTCCCGCCTGCCCGCCGGACTCCAATGACTATAACAGAGTCCAGCAGAGATCCAGCTGCTACCTGGAAAATATGCTAGGAATCGGTCGGACAAAAACTGCTGAACGCAACATTTTTTTTTGTCCAGCTGATTCCCGGCGTTCAATGCCGGAACAGCCCGTCTGCAAGAACAGCACTGTGTGCTCTCCGCATCCGCATTTCCGGAGTGCGCCGCCGAACTTCTGGTCCGCTGCTCCGGAAAAAAATAGAGCATGTCCTATTCTTGTCCGCAGCTGCGGGCAAGAATAGGCTGCTCTATGGGGTTGTGAGCCGGGTGTGTTGCGGACCCGCAATTTGTGGATCCGCAACACACCACGGATGTGTGAATGGACCCTTAAGCTGACACTTACACGCTGAGCACCTTCTCTACTTTTGCCACTTTTACAAATAGTTGGTAAAGTTTTAAGCAATTTAGGGTTGTTACTTGTAAAATCTTCTCTTTTATATTGGCCACTTGGTATCCATACAGTCGTTGTTGCTCCGTGAAGACAGCACATAAAATCCGGCGGTCCAACTGAAAAGCGATCTCGCCAACAATGCGTTGACACTGCTTAACCTTTTCAGGATCTGCAAAAAGTCCAATAGTAAAATTAGGCGAAGATTTAAAAATGGGCAGGAGGTCATTGACCATCATGGAGAATATATTTATGGCACACGGCACCACCATCCGAACATAGCCTGTTCTTGGCCAACGTTTGCCCTCCACTGTCTAAAACTAGGCAGATAAGAGAAGGTAGCACACTACATCAAGATGTGTATACATATAGGTATGTTCAGTGGTCGTAAGCAAAGTTACTGTACCTCAAGATGGGCAGGAGTCCTTAAAATTAGTGATGAGCAGCATAGGCAATATTTGTTTTCGCGAATTTTTGGCCTAATATTTGCCATAAATTCGCAAATTCTAGAATTCGTAAACTCCAGTCATTATTTTCTTGATTGCGAAAATCGGCAATGTAATATGCGCGTATTGCGTGTGCAGTACAGGCGTGGCTCAGCTACACTATATCACTGTCTAACCTACACTGACTATCTCCCACTAACTATCTGTATTATATATATAAGCTAACTATCTCATGTAATTGGATCCAGATGACTCAGCAATGCACAGAGCACAGCAATGACGCTGCTGTCTCTCTCAGAACTGCAAAAAAAAAAAAAAACAGCAGAAAATGGCTGCTGGGGAGGTTCTTATATAGTAAGGAGTAGGCAACTTTCCTATTGGTTGCTAGGGATGTTACTAAGCTCTGACAAAGACATTGCAGCCTACTCATTGGCCCACAAGCAAGAAGCAGTGAGGGTACTGATGAAAAAAAATCTAGAATATTCGCAATTACGAAGACATAGCACTACATTCTAGATCTTCGTGAATTCTCAAAGTGCCGATATTCGCGATAATAATTTGCGATTAGAATATTCACGATCAGCACTACTTAACCCCTTCCCGATCAGCGATGTAATAGTACGGCGCTGCGGAACGTGACTTCCCAACCAGCGCACTAGTATTACGGCGCGCTGATTGGGCGGGTGCAGGAGCTGCGCCCGCCCGATCAGCTGCAGGGGACCGGCTGTTCCTGTTAGCTGGACACCTGCTGTATGCGCCAGCATCGGCGCATTAACCCTCATTATGCCACGGTCAGCACTGACCGCAGTATGTGCGGAGTGTACAGTTCTGGGCTCCTGTGAACAAGGCAGACATAGCAGAGCTGGAGAGGGTTCAGAGGAGGGCAACTAAAGTAATAACTGGAATGGGGCAACTACAGTACCCTGAAAGGGTATCAAAATTAGGGTTATTCACTTTAGAAAAAAGACGACTGAGGGGAGATCTAATAACTATGTATAAATATATCAGGGGTCAGTACAGAGATCTCTCCCATCATCTGTTTATCCCCAGGACTGTGACAAGGGGACATCCTCTGCGTCTGGAGGAAAGAAGGTTTGTACACAAACATAGAAAAGGATTCTTCACGGTAAGAGCAGTGAGACTATGGAACTCTCTGCCTGAGGAGGTGGTGATGGTGAGTACAATAAAGGAATTCAGGAAGGGACTGGATGTATTCCTGGAGTGTAATAATATTACAGGTTATAGCTACTAGAGAGGGGTCGTTGATCCAGGGAGTTATTCTGATTGCCTGATTGGAGTCAGGAACGAATTTCTTTTTTACTTTATTTTCTGTATGTGAATATGGGGGCAGCCATCTTGCTTGAGCCTCTGTTAACAGCATTCAGAGATATGCTTTACGACAGCCACATGGACCATATGCACCATAGGGGATGATTGACTGCTGTCTAGACAGTTTTCTAGGTACCATAGGGGACAACACATTGAAGACTATGGGAGATTATTGTGGACATGCTCTGTGACATGTACAGAGGGTGTTGTGCAGGGATGGGGAGTATATAAGATGTGACCCTCACCCAGGGGCGTAGCTATAGGGATTGCAGGGGTAGCAGTCGCTACTGGGCCCAGGAGCCTGAGGGAGCGCAAAGACTCTTGTTCCACATAAGAAGACACCAGTATTATAGAAAGTACATGCTGATCCAGTTACACCTCTGGCTGGAGAGAAGGGTTTAGGTCAAGAATTTGGCATGGAAAGAGGGGGGCATTTCAATTTTTGGCCTCAGGCAGCAGGAATGCTATGTGCTTTCCTGCCCCTGACCACAAAGCACTGAGGGAAGGGGGGCCCAAATTGAACTCTTGCACCAGGGCCCATGAGCCTTCAGCTATGCTCCTGCCATCACCCATTATGAATGGTGGATCCCTTTAATATATATATAGGTGTTGCCTGTCATTGTAATATGACCTTGATGATAATGAAATGACTGCTGATAAGTGATCTTTACAGAACGGCTTAGTGACCAGTGTGAAAACTGCAGGATTTTAAGATTTAAAAAAAAATTATAAATAGTGACATGGAAAATTAATAACATTCTTTGAAAAATAAAAGTCAAATGTTGAAGTTTAATATTTATCATAAAAATTTGATTAAGGATACGATGGAAATTAAATCTGTTGCAGAAAATCTGGTCTAGATAATGAGGTGGAGAGGTTTCACTGTACTTAGCTTCAGATAGTGTAAGCAATATAATTATGACTAGGAATAAATTAATAACTTATAATAATAATAATTTATATGGAATACATTATAATAATATTCAGTATATAGATATAGAAAAGGTCACCTAGATGAGGGCATGGTTTGGTTGTTCTTGAGCTCGGTTCTGCTTCCTCTCCGGTGTCTAGAAAATACAATAATAGATACTGCTGGATTGAGTACTTATCTGTAATGAACATAAATGATAAAAATCTCATTTTAGGAAAAGCAGGGGTAGCATTTGCACCCATGCCCTGGAGCCTAAGGGGGCCCAATTGTTACTTTGCCACACCAATATTATAAATCATGCACGGCTGGTGGAGCACCTTATTACAGATAGGGCTGCTTCTCATGCCGTCTTAAACGTGTAAACGTGGTGTGATTTCATGGAGAATTTTCAAAGGCTTACATTAAAATCTCTTTTGATTACCCCACCCCGATTAATTCCCTCGCAATTCTAATCCAGCACTTTCTACTTCATAAGTGTCCTTTTATTGTCCAATCTATGAAGTACATAGATGCAGTTTTACAAATGTCCTCCTCTCAATGTGTGCTCACCCCCATATACTAGAGCCAACCCCAAGAACCTCCTTCTCCTTTCATATACCGAAGCTCCACTGGACCGAGAGAGTCAAGTAGGCTTGTGGACCAGAGTCGCAAGATCACAACCAGAAGTTCTTGCGCCTCTGGTCGACACGCCTACTTGACTCCCTCAGTCCAGTGGAGCTTCAGTACTATTGCCTACCCGGACGGCGGTCTGGCCCCCACCTAAGGAGATTTTGGACAGAAACGGCAGTACCAGCCAGTCATTTGCTACTCCTCCCATTGGCCTTCACTGTGGTTGCGCCCAAAACTGGTGCAACCTTAACAGGTGAACATAATTAACCCACCTGTTTCTGAAGGACATTTTTGATTTGACATACTCAGCCTATGAGCGCCTTTCTCTCCTCGTGGCCATCACTTGCTCCTTTCATATACAGGGAGCCTATAAACCACCCAGTCCATTCATGGAAGCTACCTACATCCAGAAACAGATCCTGGAAGGATTGATGCTATGCATGGGAAGGCGCCCAGGTTTAAGATTTCTGTAAGCATTAATGACTGGTACTAGATTACCTTACAAAGTCAAATTTGGTAACGAGAATCAATATATTTAAAAAAAATAGGCCACCAATCTGTAGTCCATGCATTATTTACCGAGATTACACAAACAACATTTCTAACATCAACCTTTGACAATGTCTGAATTGGAGCAAAACCCCTATGTGTAAACCCAGTCTTACCCTGTGAGTTAGTCTGCTGTTGCCCTCCACGGTGCAGGCTTCGAGCTTTTCTTTCATGGTCTTTTAAAGTACTACGAAGCTCTAGGTTCTCCTGAATCAGACCCATCAGTTTGCGTAGTTTAGTATTCTCATTGAGTAGACGTGAACTTTCGGTGGTCAAGGTGTCTAAATCGTCACTAATATTTAGTATATGTTTATTGTCCATGGTGTTATTTGTAGAATCTGCTGAAGACTTCTCTAGTGTTTGGATTGTGAAGACCCCCCTGCCTCGTAGAAACATCTACTGCAACAGGTTAGTGCCCATGGTGGAACGTATATGAATCTAATATTCCAAACTCTGTGATGTCATCATCTGTGTCACAATGACCTGGTTACGGGCTCGTCGTTCATTGCAGCCAGTGAGAATGCACAGCATTGACACGGCACAGCAGTGATACATTTTTAAAATCGTTAGAGATGGGTTGTAAGTTACAACAATGATGTCAAAAGTTTATTAATGCTGTGCCGTGTCAATGCTGTGCATTCTCACAACTTGTGCATTACAACTTGTAATCATCGTAGAAGTTTAAAAAGTTAATGAAACTGAAAGTTTTTCTTCTCTAAGTTCTAATTTTAGGAATACATAATATCACACAGGTTGCGTATTTACTTTTATACAGGCTGCTACTGAGCGGTGAAATTCTATAGAGAACATATAGTACCTCTTTAGATGACCGCAGTGGTCCTCTCAAGGAACAAGGATAATATACATAGACTATAATGAAATTCAGTATCCATCATGGAGTGGGTACAAAAGTGTAACCAGCAACGGATTTACATGATAATAATGTCAGGATCATATACAGTAGGCGCAGATTGTCTTGCTACTTGGACTATCAAGTAGGCCAAATCCTAAAGGACATCTGTCAGCAGGTTTGTCCCTATGACACTGGCTGACCTGTTACATGTGCGCTTGGCAGCAGAAGGCCCCTGTGTTGGTCCCATGTTCCTATGTGCCCGCATTGCTGAGAAAGATGATGTCTTAATATTTGCAAATGAGCCTCTAGGAGCAATGGGGGCATTGATGTTACACCTAGAGGCTCAGCTCTCTCTACAACTGCCGCTCCACCCTTCACTTTGATTGATACGGCCAAGCATGATGATGTTTATGCTGCCTGGATTTGTCAATCAAACTGCAGATGCCCTTTAAATCATGTGTGGTTTCTTTGTCTGGATCTAATGACATATTACATGCACTGTTCAGTGTATTAACTTGTAACTGTAAACCACCCCGCAAGGCTGCCCATAGGCGCAACACTACTGTCCCTATAGGGAAATTGGGCTCTGAGGGTAACAAATCTGAATGATCACAGTAATTGCTGATGAATCGTAAAAAGTGAACCATTCTTAGAAATGTTCCTATCAGGCCTCATGCACATGGCCATTGCTCGGCTGCTCCGTGCATTGGGGACCTCAATTTGCGGTCCCTAATGCATGGGCAACATCCATATGGTTTCCGCAGATGGATGCAAACCCATTCAACTGCACCGCAAAAAAATAGTACATGTTCTATTTTTTGGCGGTGCTGAGGCACTCCATAGTGCTTCCGTGGGGTTCCATGCCTCCGCTCTGCACCGTACCTTCCGAATTGCAGACCGCAATACGGACATGGCCAGGCAACAGTCATGAGCATTTTATAGACTGTAGTGGAATCGGCAGGGTCTAAGGCTGTACACTTTACCCTGGAGTGGCATATGTCTTGTGCATTACTGTATGTCATCAGAAAACTATGATTTAAATCAATTTTTGAAGAATTGTTGGTGAATTGCTGTTTTTTTTTTTAGTTTCCTATGGTCGATGACACTTCTGTAAAGCATATATCCAAATGCTGTTAATAGACAAGATGGCAGCATCATAATCCTGTCCAAGAAATAGATAAAATAAATCTACAAAAAATAAAAAAAATGCTTACCAATACCTGGTATAATTGGTAAAAAAAAAATATTAGATATACTCCATTTATTATGTGGTTCCCAGATGCAGTTAAGGGCCACCTCCGAGGTTTCTATATCATGGCACGTCTATCACCACTGGTTAAAGACATACCACCACTATAGTAAACGTGATCAATTACAGTAACACATCATGGATTATCTATACTTTATCCAGGAGTGATGAATTGATTTGCGAAGAGGGATGTTCTGTATGTATAAATGAAGGATATGGAAGAAATGATAAATTCTTTAATTTATTTTTTGGTTACTAATAAAATTTATGGATTAATGTGCTGGATGAAGTCCCTAATCAATATACATAAAAAAAAATTGAAGAATTGAAAATGAATGTAATTGAAAATCCATGAATTAGTATTAATATGAGGATCTGAACAAATGGGATGGATAGCTAGAAGTTGTTCCATGAGAAAATGTTTATTTCGCTGTTGTCATGTAAAATATGACAAGTTTTCAATTATTACAAAACATGATCACTGTGTCTAGATACTGCAATTACACAATTATTATGGCGCCCCCAGGTGTTCTTATGACCAGGAGGGTGCCATAACAGTTATGTAATTGGTAAGAAAAAGTCACTGCCTGTGTACAAGAAGACCAGGTGAAGGGACTGATCTACTGAGCATGTGTGACCACTGGTACCAGACACATTAGGTGGACATTCTGAAAGTAAACTAAAGGTTCACCAGGGGGCACCCTAACAAGTATGAAACAGCAATATTTATGTGTAGTACTCCAGACCTGGGGGTACTACAATTGTATCCATAATTGCTCCATTTTCTGTATGTTTTACAGTATATGCAATACTATGGCCATACTATGTATTTTGCAGCTACAATGTCATTTTATCCAGCAGAAGACGTACTCGTGGCACGCTCTGGCTGTAACAGAGTTAAGCACACCCTGTTCCACCCCTCATGGTAGAGTTGGCCGGGTCCTACTTTCTGCCAGGAAGGGAAAGTCTCGGGTATTTTTTCAGTCTACAGAAGGGCAGAGAGGGGACGTGAGAGGACCTGTGCTGATAGTAGGGAGTTGGGATGTAGGTCATAGAGCACCCACTCCTAGGAACTGTATCTGAAACTCAGGATCCAGATATTCCTCTCCTGCCGAGAGTTGGAAAAGTAGCTTATACAGCACCTATTCTCAAGAACCTGCTGGAGAGTTGGGAAGTAGCTCGTAGAGCACCAACTCTTCTGAATCATATGGAAGACACTTCTATGAAGTGAGGGAATACAGCTAAGCCATCACCAAACAATCACTAGGCCAGTATCATCTAAGTGCAGAACTGCAGCAATCCATTCTGCCACCATACCTCCTTAGCTGGTGCCAGAGAAGAATTGCACTGAAACTCAAGTAGAGGCATGATGACTAATAGAGATTAACGAATATCTTGAAATGTGTTTCGAGTCAGTTTCTAACTTATTGGTCACACCTTCAGAAGATTTGATTTGGGTACAAATAAGTTCAACCCAAATTAGATTGCTCTTTAACACCAAGACAGCATTAGTAATCTTAAAGTGACAGTGACATATCAAGCCTGTTTAATAACACACTGCACTGTTGGATTTATTATGCTTTTTTAAAATGAAGAAACATACAAAAAATAATCCCCTATTGGAGGGAGATGCCTGGCCGTGCTTATACACACAGGGTAGTATCAGAGAAAGCAGTAGCTTGTTCTGAACAAGCAGTCCAAAAATTATTTCTTAATAGGGGCACATATGGTAGTACCCCAAAAAATATATGCTGACCGTGATGCTGTGAAATATGTCCAGCGATGTTTGGTACATCTATTATTAGCTTTCCTTAGGTTTTAGGAAAAAATGCACAATTGGACATAGTCTGCAGCAAAAATATATGCCGATCGTGATGCTGCAAAATTGAAGAAACTTTGCAACAGATTTTTGGAGAAAAAAAATGCACAATTGGACCAATTAGACAGTGTCCTTTGCAATTGTGATGTTTAAAAAAATTGGGCTGCTAGCTGGCTCCCACACATTAGAAAAAAACTAGTACAGTAGCTTTAAAGGGGTATTCCCATCTCAGACAATGGGGGCATATCACTAGGATATGCTCCCATTGTCTGATATGTGCGGGTCCCACTGCTGGAACCCGCACCTATATCAAGAACGGAGCGGGGAAAGCTGTGGCTGGAGAACCCCAGATTTCCCCGGGGTCCATCCACCACCAAGCTCTGCTCCCATAGAAGTGAATGGGAGCGTACCGCGCATGTGCAGCCCATGATCCCATTTATTTCTAATATTCCCCTATTGTACGAGATGGGACAACCCCTTTAAATAGCAATTTTAATAAATACAATTTTAACCAATTTGAACCCTTTTTTTTAGTCCTCGTCGAGGACTTAAACCTGTGATTGTTTGCTTACTGTTATTATACACTGAAATTGTCCTGTATTGCAGTGTATAACAATTCTACCAATATCCTAATCCACCAGGACTTTAGCATCTGTGGCCATGATCGCAGTTATCTTCAAGCCCGGGCCAAACAACTGTATTTTTGGTCCGAGTCTGATCTGCATTTTTTGAAGATAAATGCGGACTTATGCATTTCTATGTGGCTGCACAAAATGCAGATAGCACACAGATGTCATCCATGTACTGTCGGCATCTGTGCAGCCGTGCTGTAAATTATAGAAAATGTCCTATTCTTGTCCGTTTTGCAGACAAGAATAGGTATTTTGACAAAGGGGCGAACACAAGGCTGGTGTCCGCATTTTGCGGACCACAAAACTGATGCGGCTGTGTGAATGTACCCTTAGGTAATGACACCTAATGTGGATATGTTAGGCAGCAAGAGAACAGAATGCTTTATGTTGCTGTTTTGGAAGCACGAAAATGAGCGAACGTACTGTTAGGTGCCTGCACACAAGTGCAGATTTCAAAACAGAAATGTTCGCTCTTATTTTCATGCAGATTTCTGTGCGTTGTGCAGTTTTGCTGCTGATCTCACCCTTGCTTTGCAAAGGGTCAAATCTGCACAAAAAATCATTGGTTATCTATAAAGAAATATCATAGCTGAGAATGGATTGAGATCCCACTTACTATGAGATCAGGAAACGCTGTCCTAACAGGATGGGGTCCATGGGTGTAACTACCAGGGTGGCAGGCATAGCAGCTGTTATGGTGACCAACAACTAAAAATGACCAAAACTAGAGGTAAGGTGCATTTAGTGATGACACTGGATGCTGGAAGGAGGCATGGAGAACTGAATGTGCATTATCCTTTTTCCGCAACATTACCTTCTGCATTATATCTGAGTTGTTCCAAATTTAAAATAAACACATCTTTCACAGTTTTCAAGCAAACCTGGATCTGAATACTTTCGCAATTGTATGTACAGTAATTTAAAAATTCTTAGCTACTGAGTTATTAAATTCAATCTACCTGTATAGCGCCACCTGCTGTTTGCTCTTTTTCTAATTTCTCTGTCCTGCTTACTGAGATGGAAACATATGTTCAGTTCAATCCATTAACTACCACAAGTTGCAGCAGAAAGGACACAACCATATGAAGTACAGGGCTGGTTCTAGCTTTGTTTTTTACATTATTTATAGGATAACCCCCTTAAAGTTTTTTGGTTTTTTTTTTACCTTTATTGCGCCTATCTCCCATTCTAGACTGTGTTCACATGACCATGCAGCTCCTTCTTATTTCTTGCGATGTCATGCCCATGGGCGGGGCAGTTATAGGGGATTGTCCATGTAAGTAGCTGGTGGGAGGAGGGCAGTGATAGGGGAGTGTCAATGTAGCTAGCTGGGTGGGAGGAGCTATAAACTAGCTGAGCATTGTTAGGGGAGTATCCATGTAACTAGCTGGTGGGAGGAGCTATAAACTAGCTGGCTGTTAGGGGCGGTGCTGGAGCTGTGGTAGAGGAAGAAGAAGTGCATCATGGGTTTGGTTGGATACAGCAACAGGAAGTGCTGCATACAAGTTGGCAACCAACCAGAGGGATTGGTTTATATGATGAAAATGGGTCAGGTGATTCCAAACTGCAAAAAATAAAAGCATGGTGAGGATGTACATGAGGTAAGCAACTACATGAATATATCTGGTAGAGACTATGGTAATCCTGGAAAATCCCTTTAAGCCAAGCAAAACAGTTAATGGTAGCTGGTAAAAAAAAAATTGAGAACAGCTATTCAATTTGTGAACAACCTCTTTAAAAAAAAATGTACACTGCAGTATGTTTTTTTTTTTCTTTAGGGAGGGGGTGTTGCATAGTATTAAAAAGTATTATAGACTGTGAAATCCAATATCATTGAGATAAAGGTACGCCCGATAGTGACTCTATCAGCATCCACTTGGCTATTGAAGTCTATGGGCATACATACCTACCCCATCTAAGGTGCTGATACATGTATATTCTCCTCACAGTAAAATATCATCAATTTAGAGCTAGAATTTTTATTGAAATGCAGCCCGTCAAGCTTTTTTTTTTTTCTCTGACAGTAACTGGGCGACGAGATGGAAGAAAAAACGCAATTGCAGAAGTTACCTTTTGGTTTTTAATCACCCAACACGATCACCAAAAATTATTATTTAGACGTCCAGACTTGTCAGACTAGTTGACAGAGACAAAACCACCCTGGTCTTTGCGGAGAGTCTTGCTCCCGGTATCATGCTTGAGCAATACAATCGCTAGTACAGAGCTGTTCCGTTAATGACAATGGGTAAGTAAAATGACATTTATATGCATATAAACCCGTTTTTAACTCAGCTGGAAATCTCTTTCTTGCAGCAAGGAGCCGAGGAAAGTGACAAATGAGCCGTAATCTAAACATGCAAGTTGGAAATCTCCCGCTGAGAATATAAGAAAATATGTTCCAGTGCGGAGATTCTGCTCGACAGCCAAATGACTGACAACAAGATTAAGGAACGGGGCTGTTTGTTTCCCGGAGAAATTCCAAACAGAATATTTTACAATTACGGCACAATATCCAACAAAAATGTAACTAAAAGATCATGTTAATTACGAACACCTGGAAAATATTTCCGTTTAGGTTCTTAGCATGTTTCATGTGAACGATCTGTCGCAAAATATCACGAACGAGAAATTGTGTTCCAAAAAAAAGAGGCTAACCCTGGGAACACACTTCGCGTGTTCCCAGGGCGCGCATATGACGCGCGCTTCTGCCGTGAAGTGGCTGTTTTATGGAAGCGCGCGTCATATGCGCGCTCCTATAATAGAATATGGGTTGGATTGCGCGTGCTGCCGCGCGATAGTCACGGCAGCCGACGCGATCGCGTAGGGCGTTTTACAGCGCGGTCGTCCGCGCTGTAAAACGCCGACATGTGAACAATGCACATAGGGATGCATGGCTTTTCACATGTTGAGCGTTTTTCAGCGCGTATGAACGCGCTGAAAAACGCTCAGGTGTGTTCCCAGGGTAAAGGTGCAGCCACACGGGGTTTCCAACCCCAGGATTTCACCCTATGCATTGCAAATCGATTGGTAAGAGTCGATTCCTCTCACCAAGCAGAGTACTGCACCTGCGATGGGGTGTCCTGAAAGCTGAGGATGCACCTCTCACAGCTTAATTGACAGGCAAGGACATCTTGGACGGCCCTGAACATCTGCTCTGAGTAGTGGTGCACGTGCAGAGGTCCTGCTTCCGAAGCAGCGACTGTGCAGCACCACTCGCGGTGCATGCGTAGTCACAGCCACAGTTCAGCAGTCAACTCAGTTTATGCTGCAGATTTTTTCACAGCATGTGGATGCGATTTCTGAAAGGGGTATTGCCATCACATACAGTGGGGGCTAGGATATGGCCACCACTGGGACCTTCACCTACAACAAGAACGGAGCAGGGAGTGCTGTGGCTGGAGGACCCAGAATTTCCCGGGGTCCGTCCACCACCAAGCGCTGCTCCCCACTAGCTAACGGCTCATGGGCCCTGGTGCAAGAGTTCAGCTTGGACCCCCCTTTCCTCAGTGCTTTGTGTGTCTTCTTATGCGACACAAGGGTCTTTGGGCCCACTCAGGCTCCTGGGCCCAGTAGAGACTTCTACCTCTGCACCCGCTATAGCTACGCCCATGTCCCCACTGCTCCCATAGGAGTGAATGGGAGCACACGCGCAGCCCTTGCTCCCATTCATTTCTATGGGGCAGATGGAAATAGCCGAGCCAGTGCTCGGCTATTTTCGGCAGCCCCTTAGAAATGAATAGAGGGTGGCTGAGCATGCGCAGTGCGCCCTCCGTTTATTTTTCCCCTACGTTCTCATTGTAAGTGTGGGTTCCAGAGGTGGAACCCGCACCTATCAGACAATTGGGGCAAAATCCTAGCGATAAGCCTCCATTGTGTGTGATGGTAAAACCCAAACTAATATATATGGACAAAGACCAGTACCAAGTCTCGTCTACACTCAGGGAATAAATGTAACTAATAAGAAAGAGTGGCCCTTAATTCAGAATAAGTCTAAAACATAACGTTTATTCATTTTAAGTAATAAAACCAGAAAGACCCATTTAAGACACATTAGTCTTGTGTCACCGCCCAGAGGGGGGCAAATAGGGGATATAGTGATTACTAGCTGGCTTGGGGGTAAAACCCCTTTAAAATCTCATTCACTTTGCTGCTACATGCAAGTCCACAGCATGTCCATCCCACCTTTTTAAAGTATCCTATAGGTGGTCTTACACATTAGACAAACGCCGGATGACGCCATCGCGGGCTGATCCCCTAATGTGTATGGAGGTGTCCTGATCTTCCCCATGATGGCAGATATCAACCTGCCCAGTTGTTCTGAAAGAAGGTAGAGATGTCTGGCAGTGGCTTATTCCCTTCTCTTTGTTGTGAACACACGCACAACTGAATGAGCCAAGCATGCATGTGTACAGGAGTGGGGGGTCAAGAGTAATAGCTGCCAGCTGAACACAGATATCTAAAGTGCATGGCCGCTGTAAAGGGGCTATCCAGGAATGGATAATAATGACCTATCCTCACCCGACACCCCGACGATCAGCTGCACGGGGAGACATTGCTTGCAATGCGCACGTGCCATCTCCCTTCTCTCTTCCTGCCCACCGCTGATGTCCCATAGACATACAGCAGCGGACAGGAAGACAGGAGGGAAACGGAACGTGCGCCCTGGGACTGAATAATTTTCTCCATTCTGTCCAAGTTAAGGTAACGTTAAGTGGATTTTTCCCACAAAGAATATTGTTCATATTGTCCAGAACCATTTATCTCCCCGGTGCATGCGCAGATAAGCTGGATTCTGGAGTCTGCGCATGCGGCAGGGAAAAGAACGACACTCATCCTACCCACAGGACTTCTCCCATCCTGGGCTGCGGAAGTGACCTTACATCTATAGTCCCGAGTGGAAACCTGGTAAAGGATGTGATGTTGGAGGATGAAGGATTTATGTCATGTGACCAGAGTCCAGAGCAGCCAACACTGGGACAGTAAGTATATTGGAAAGTTTTATTTGCAAGCAAGATATGAGTACTTAAAGGGGTTGTCCCACAAAAATATTCTGGCGTTTTCAAAGCAGCTCCTGGTTTTGAAAACTTTTGCAATTGCATAAAAAATTTCATATGGCCACTGAATTATTCAATAAAATATCTGTATAGCGCCACCTGCTGTTTTCCTTGTTGCCAATTTCTCTGTCCACATCTCTGAGGTGGACGCACATGTTCTGTTCCATCATTCAATTGCCAACACCCTGCAGCATAAAAGACATGCCTACTGAGAAAGGACACGCCCCCTAAGCTGTCACCTGGATATAAATCCAGGAAGAATGAATGGGGTGATCTCTGGATCCATGTGAGGCACAGAGCTGGTTCTAGCTTTGTTAGAAAGAGACTGTCATGTACTATATGGGGTCTGTTTTTAATTTTTACCTTTATGATGGAATAACCCCTTTAAAGGCTTTCTGTCACCAGATTTAACCCTATTGAGCTAGCTGACATTAGTGATGTGCTAATGTCAGCTAAACCTAAGTAGCCTATTCCTACTTTTCTCAGTGCCCCCGTTACGCTAAAAATCTAACTTTTATAATATGCTAATTAGCCTCTCGGAGCAGGGGTGGCGTTGTTCCTTCTCCTAGAGGCTCCGTTCTCCCACCTTTGTCGCCTCCCTCCATGTTCTGATTCACAGGGCCAGGCAGCGCTTGCGTCCGTCTGCCAGCCCTGTGCCCTGATGAAATCTTGCGCCATTCTGAATTCAGCGCAGGCACAGTGAGGGAAAGAAGCTCGCCGGCTGCCAGCTTCCTCACCGCGCCTGTGCTCAGTTCAGAACGGCGAGAGAATTAATGTCAGCTAGCTTCATAGGGTTAAATCTGGTGACAGAAACCCTTTAAGGTGGATTGCTGGGTCCCAGTGAACCCCTTCGACCATTGTATAATAAGAAGTTCTGTAAAACTTTAGAAGCTGAAACCTCCTTATACTTCTCACAGCTGTTTGCTACTGTTGCATCAGCAGAATTCTGATAATTGCTACAATGTATCAATATGGATCAGTCTGCAGTCTTAGCTCAGCCTTTTGTAGGCTAGGGCCGATCATTTCTCTGGTATCGCTTTGATTTGTTGCCAGGCTTGGCTCATGCGGTGACATCCTCGGTGACGCAGTAAAATATTGTTTCACCACTCAGTCCTGTCCTTAGTCAATAGTCCAATCATCCCTGTTAGAGGAAACCTTTCCCCCAACATCACATCATAGGTGTCAATGAAGATCAGTCTTAGGGCTCATGCACACGACCGTTGTTGTTTTGCAGTTTGTTTTTCACGGATCCGTTGTTCCGCATCTGAGGTTTTTTTTTCCTCTGATTTAAGTCCTCTTCCGTTTCGTTATTCCACAAAACATATCTGTATAGTTTCCGTATGCGAACCGTTTTTTGCGGCTCAGAAACGGAAACAGTAACTTATTAATCACCAAACACATAAACAATATGGGCTGGGCATAGCATTTCTACAGTATGGATCCGCAAAATACAGATGAAATACGGATGTGTTCCGTGTGCGTTCCGTATTTTTTGCAGACCCATTCTTTTGAATGGGGACTCGGACCGAGATTTGCGGACAATAATAGGATATGCACTACTTTTTTGAGGAACGGCCATGCGGACAAACGGAAACAGAATGCACATGGAGTAACTTCCGTATTTTCTAGGCCCCATTGAA